>CAUYQG010236770.1:0-53572 GCA_963574415.1 Tarsius wallacei | reverse complement strand
CCCCCCCCCCCCCCGCCCCGCGCGGGGGGGCGGGGGGGGGGGGCGGCGCGCCCGCCCCCCCGCCGGGGCCGGGGCGGGGGCGGGGGGGGCGGGGGGGAGGCTCAGCAGAGAGCAGCCAAATAAATAAACAAACTGGAGGGATTTTCCGCCTAGGCTCGCCTAATTAGTGGGGGATGCGCGCTTCTGGGCCAAGAGCGTGCTGGGGGCGAGGGGTGGTGGGGTGAGAAGTGGCCTCAGGGCCTCTCCACGCCCTCCAGCGGCCCCAGGGGACATCGTAGGACCCGCCTCTGGTGCGGGGAGACCTCCGCCCGCCCGAGGAAGTCCCCGGCCTCAGGTGTCCGGGACTGGCGCAGTGTCCCTGCTCTGCCGTCCGGCGCCTCGTCCAGGAGGAGGCGCTGTAGGACAAGCGTCTCGCTGGCTGCGGCGACGCGGCGTTGCGGCGGGCGGGGCGGGCGGGAGCGGAGGCCACGCTCCTCCCTCTCCCCCGCCCCCGGCCTCATCACGCAAAGCGCGTCGCGCCTCGACCTGGGGCCGACGGTGCTGCGCCCATTCCCAGGGGTCCGCCTCCCGCGTCTGGCCGCGGAGGCAGCGCCGAGGCCTGGGAGCCTAGGGCCGATCCCGGCTGGCGGGCCACCTCGCTTTGTCAGCCCTCCCGGAGGGGGCGCGATTTCCTCGCGCTGCGCTCCTAGGAGCAGCAATTCGCATCCTGGGACGGGGCTAGCGGCGCCCAATCCGCAGACCCTCACCAGCCCCTTCCTGCTAGGCTGCTGTTCCTGCCATTTACCCTACCCAGGTCTCCTGATGCCCAGAATGGGCAGCCTTGAAAAGCACAGCCTTTAGTGCCTCCTCCAGCAACCGGACGTCCGTGTTCTTGCTCACTTAGAACAGGGCCTGGGTCCTGGGAATTTCTGGAGACTCTGAGAGCCCGAATCCCATTTTGCTCTGAGGCTCGGGAATTACCCAGATGTGCATGTCTACTCTAACCTACACCACTCACACCCCACACACCATCACTTTGCTCATTTCAGGCCTTTAGTGGGCTCCACTGGTTATTCCTTGCATTTGTGCCAACTTCAACAACTGGCTGTGACCAACCCCACTGATCTCCATGATCACCTAGCAATGCAGTCTGTTTCCTCCTCTTCCTACTCTAGGACAATGATTCTCAGTGAAGGCCTGCATCCAAATCTCTTATTTGTTTGTTTTTTGAGCTGGAGTCTCACTCTGTCGCCCAGACTGGGGTGCAATGGCTCGCTCCCGGCCACCGCAGCCTCGACCTGCTGGGCTCCGGTGATCCTTCCACCTCAGCCTTCTGAGTAGCTGGAACTACAGGCGTGCGCTACCCGCCCTGCTGATTTTTTATTTATTGTAGAGGCGAGGTCTCGCGAAGTTGCCCGGGTGGGTTTCGAACCCGTGGGATCAGGAAATCCACTTGCCTCGACCTTCCTAAAGTGCTGGGATTACAAGCTGAACCACCAAGCCCGGCCCAAATCTCTTGTTTATAATGCAGGCTTTTGGGTCCCACCCCAGACCTACTGAGGTATAGTGTCCAGGTATGGTACCCAGAGACCTGCATTTGGTTTTTTGTTTGTTTGTTTTGAGGTGGAGTCTCACTCAGGCTGGGGTGCAGTGGCACGCTCACGGCCACCACAGTCTCAACCTCCTGGGTTCAGGTGATCCTTCCGCCTCAGCCTTCCAAGTAGCTGGAACTACAGGCACACACCACCACACACGGCTAATTTTTTTTATCTATTGTAGAGATGAGGTCTGCCAAGTTGCCCAGGCTGGTCTAGACCCGTGGGCGCAGGCAATCCTCTCACCTCCGCCTCCCAAAGTGCTGGGATTATAGGCATGAGCTACCGCCCCTGACCAGACCTGCATTTTGTATACACTTCCCCCCAGAGCAGTTAGAATGCTTACTTTTTTTTTTTTTGTGTAGTGGCATGCACGCTCATGGCCACCCCAGCGTCGACCTGCGGGGCTCCGGTGATCCTCCCACTTCAGCCGTCTGAGTAGCCGGAACTACAGAGGCACGCTACCACGCCCAGCTATTTTTTATTTTATTGTAGAGATGAGGGCTCGCCAAGTTGTCCGGGCTGGTCTTGAACCCACGGGCTCAGCCAGTCCACTTGCCTCGACCTCCCTAAGTGCTGGGATTACAGACTGAGCCACTGAGCCCAGCCAGATGTTTAATTATGTTTGAGAACCACTGGTCTATGATCTCTCCTGTTTCTTGTATGGTTCTTTGTTCTCCATAGGCCTAATTCCCTCTGTCCCAAGATTAGGCATCCCCCACAGCCCCTGGGGCCCCACCTGTGATTGTGTTTTTTAAAATCACTATCCTATAGGCTGAATAATTTATCCCATTTTAGGGAAGGGGACAGGAATCCTTGGCTTGGAGATTTCAAGGAGCAGGTACTAGGTTCAGACCACCTTGAGTTCAAATCCATACTCTACCACTTACCTGCTGTGTAACTAGACAAGTACTGCAACTCTCTAGGCCTGTTTCTTCATTTGAAAAGTTGAGATAATAAGAGTACCTTCAAGGGTGTCACACTACACTACTATGTGTCAAGCACTATTCTAACTGCTTTATATATTTTAACTTGTTGGTTAAGTACTTAAACCAGTATTTTGGCACATAACAAGCATTCAATACATGTTTCTTATCCCTTTTGTGCTCAGCAATCAGACCTAGACTTTTAGAGCCAAAAGAGACTTGGTTCACTCACCAAATCCTCGAATTCTATGGAGGACAAAACAGAAATTTGACCACGTAGGAAATAGTAGACACGGGAGACCACAGTTGCGGGACTGATCCTATTGCTGTAGTGGGCCCCATAGGTCCTGGTCCCTTGGGTCTCAGTGTCTGGGACCCATATGTATCAGGGCCACACCCAGGTAGAAAGTAGCCCTAACTCCTCAGTGGTAAGATGTCAAGTAAAGGAGGCCTCACACTCACACAGGCACATCTTCCATGCCCACAGAGGACTTCAGGTCTTTCCTGAGAGCAGGCCCCTGTCCAGCTCTGGCAATCACCTTCTCCATCACCACCCTGTCCTCCTATCAGTCACACCCAGTGGGCTGGTTGTTTCTTTTGTTCTTCTACAGCCCCGGAGCCAGGACTCTTCAGTCTCTTAAAATCAAGGGCAGGATAGCAAAGCAAAAGGCCAGTGGGCAACTTTGGAGGACACCAAAGAGTCTCTCCCCACCCCTCTTCACTCCTTAATCTGCTTGTGCCCCAAGATCTGGGCTCCAGGATTATGACTGAGACCCAGCCCCCATCTTGGGCCATAGTGATGCCAAGGTGTGTCTTGGAGAATCCTTACCCCTCAAAATCTCCATTGGCCCTTCCAAATCTTTGGAATTCTTTCATGAAGAGTTATGTAAATACTCCTTCAGGCTACAACCTATACACATGCACATACCCCCTGCAACCAGTTTCCACCCCCTTGGTTCTGACTTCATGGCTTCTGCCTGTAGACTTTCTTCATGAGGGCTTCCATAGCCCTTGGCCAAGTTGCTGCTTTTGGCTTAACCAGGAGTCCTCCCAGCTCAGATTTTCTTTCAAAACATTACATAATTTCATCCCATACCTGCCCACAGCCTAGCACAGCACTACAGTTCCCTAACCACCCTCACTCCTGTGTCATCTAACCTTGGTTCTCCTAGTACTTAGATGGCTACTTCAGCCTCTGTACTTCTTGGGACCACAGAAGCCTTTTCTAGCCTTTGGCCCTGCTCTCAGATATCCTACCCCAAAGCCTTTCCTTCTTTCTTTCATCTTCTTTTTTTAAATTTAGGTCTCATCTCTCTCTAGTGGCCTTTTCTTCTGAGGTCACCTCTTCCTCCCAGAGAACCTCAAGCCAGAGCTCCAATGAGTGACTCCATTGTGGAGGGGGCGGGAAAAGAAGTGTTCCTCTTTCAGTGATATAGTGCCAGAAATATGGAGTCACATTTCTCTCTCTCTTGGGACTTCCTGCTAGCCCTTCTTTGGCTCAACCCCCAGCCTGTGTCCTTAAGTAAGCAGTCTCCTATTTCCATTCATCCCCAGGGGTGCATCCAAAGCCCCATCCCCACCTATCTCTTCTGGTTGTACAAACATCTCCTTTAAGAGGAGAGCTCCACCATCTTCAGGCAAGAGTTCTTTTAAGAGCCAAGATCAGAATATTCTTTTCTGGGTCACATAGCCGGGGCCCTTTGGGTAGGCAGAGGGCTAACCACCATTACATTTGGGGTAAGCTGCTGCTGCCTCCTGGGTCCTCCTTCACTCTCTCCTGCTTCCTGGGAGCTGCTCTGGCTTCTGGGTTGGAGGGACCCTACAAAGTGCTCTATCTCATGGGAGCTTGCTAGGCAGGGATTCCTAGGACTGGCTCTTTTTAGTCAAATGGGGAGGGACAGTACCCAGAGTCCCACTTTGCCCAGAAATTTATTTTTTCCAGGTTTTTAACTTGGCTCAACCTCTCCTCCCCAACTCCCTCTTCCATGACCTTGGGAAACACCTCAACAAATTGGCACCTGCTGGCTCTGCTCTTCCCACAACTCACCTTCTGGTTCCCACTCCACTCTTTTTCCTCTACAGAAGCCCAGTAGGAGGGGAGGAGAGGATCAGGGAAGATGATAGGAAAATGGACACTAGCTCTCCCCTCAATCACTTTGTCTGGCTGTCCTAAAATCAGGAAATAAATGAAGATGTCTGCCTCAGTATATTGCTTTCTTTCCCCCTTTTCCTTACAGGTAGCTAGCTACTTTTCTGTTACTGTCTAAACATAGAGTAGGCTGTGTTATCTTCTGTAAGCCACAGTGTAGGCTTGGGGTAAGTCTCAATCACCATGCTTCATCATCAGTCATTCAAAAAATATCCTCTGAGCTCTGGCTAGGCACCTGCCACCATTCCCAACACAGTTTGTCATCAGCCCAGTCTTCTTACCCCACTCCCATACAAACCTCATCACAATTGCCTAGAAAGTCATATATCCTTTAATTAATTTCTTTATTAAATTACAGAAATATAAAGAAAGCTCTTCCTAGCCCCTCAAACTTTGACTATTTTTTTAAACAGGGGATTAAGAGGGATTACTTTCAAAGCTGCTCACTTAGTGCTAACAGAATCAGAAACTATGTTTTGAAGAGTTGATCATTACTCATTAAAAAAAAAGAAAGAGCAAGAGATGCCTTCAACTGTAAAAGAAAAAATATCCTTCTGTGTGGCTAATGGGACAAAAGAAGGAGAAATGGATGCCACACAGTCCAGGCTAACAGCCCCCTGCTTTCTAGCTAATGAGAGTCAAGTCAGGAAATGGGTTGGCAAATGCAGGGAGAATGGGTGGAAATTAGGAGGCAAGGAGATCTTTGTAAGGAGGGATCTCTTTTATGAGCTTGATGAGACTTTCTGATGGGAATTGTTACAACTGAATTTGATTTAAAAATCATATGTGTGTGCACTCTACAAATCTACACAGAACATCTATTATTTTCTTTAGAATAGTCAAAATCACACATTTTTACAATGTTTGGTGGCAACTCTGGTGGGCTATTGAAGGGTGCTGGGGGGGGTTCAATTCTTTTTTCCCCCACCTCCCCCAAGTAGAGAATGCCACATTCTCCTTGTAGAGCAGCCTCAGGCCCAAGCTCCTTTTTCTTGGCTTTCTCAGCAGGATGGCAGCAGCATAGTCCCTCCTCCTCTCTTAGGCTCTCCCTCTGGTGAGGGCAGCAGTGTGGGGAGTGGGGGGATAGTCCTTCTAAGTCCCCGAAAGATCCGTGATTCCCTGAGCCCTGAGGTTGGGTGCACTGTGGGAGTGGGGACATTTGACTTCCTGGGCTTGGATTCCTGGAAAGCCTCATTTGCTCCCTCACACCCCATCCCCTTCACACCAGGGCTGTTTTATTGTTTTATAACCTTCTTTAGAGCTTCAGTTGCCAAAGATTCTGATGGGGCTATTCTCCACTTTCTCACTTTACCAAACCCCGAGTCTTGCTGTTTTAAGCAGTTTGGTCACTTGCAAAGGCTTCCCTTTCAGATCTAAGCAATCATAGAAACCTCCAGGCTACCTTCAACTTTCGTCAAACCCATCCACAACAATACAGAGGGAGCCAAGTGTTAACTCCAACTGCCACCCCCACCCCCAAGCCCACCCATTCTCTCCCTAACCACCCTTTCCCTGTTGAAACTTGAACAAAATTGCAAATAACTTCCAACTTTTGGTACAAGCAAGTAAGGAGTGGCCTCTGACTTTCCTGTTTACCACATCTCGAGCTAGGAAATGATTGAAATAAAGAGGTTGATGGTACTCACAGCGAATGCAGCCCAAGAATCATAAGACATGCCCACCAACCAGCCTTTTCCAAATAGCACTATCTCCCAACTTAAGCAGCCTTCTCTGAAAAGATACTATTTGAAAAGCCCAGGGTATTGATATGAATATGACCCGTCCCTTGCATCCCGGATATTTGGAACTATTTAAATATAAGGGAACAGTTGCAGTGAACCTTTATTTAGTGGATAAAAGTTTAAAGCCAAAGGTTATTTATGGTTCTGCAGAGATGGGACCTGAGTGGCTATTTACGAGCACGTGATTCCAATAAACTTTGTTTTATGGCTTGGGAGTTGACAAGCCAAAATATAATTCCCACCATAAATTAGGTTAAGAGCATACAAGTGCAGATGCTTGGTTCCTGGAGCAGCAATAGAAAAGTGAGAGACTCCAGCCAGCGCCGGGCTAAGAAGGAGACAGTGCTGCCCCCAGCTCCCCTGTCCACTAGGAAAGAAAAACAGTAAGTCCCTTATTACTTTTTCCACGACAACTCCAGCGGTGGGGGATTTCTCTGTCCTGACTTTTCTGCCTGGGGTGAGGCAAAGTCCCATCGAAGTTAATTCTAATTTTAGCCCCCACCTAAATTAACAAACAGAATGGGAATCTCTGTTTCCTCCCCTCTCCCTCCTGGACAGGGAGAGTTAGGAATTGGGGACTCCCACCCCTCAAGAGGGACTTACTGTCTCTCTCCTCGCCATAATGGAGCAGCTGCTTCAGAAGTGGAATAAAACAGTGGGATTCTGGGTGGGGAAAGAGATTGGATGAGGGTAGAGATGGCTTTGCCCCTGAGATTTCTAAGAAGGTTGCTATCCTAGAACAAAGCTAGAAAAGGCTGAAAACTTAGAGCTGGACCCCAGCCCTGAAGGGACCTCTGCTTTGTAAGATTGTTTTGTGGGCTCTCCAGCAGCAATGCTGAAAAATGGATGTCATACCCATAGAGCCAGATAACAATCTACAGCAATGCCTTGTACCTTGAAACCCATTGATTTTCTTCCTCCTTGGTTATCATTTGGGTCCTCATTTTCCCCTTGGAAATTGCTCTTTGTTTTGAATTGGAGAAGTGGGAAGGCAAGTCCCAGCCATGTCTGATTCTTCTTTGGGGAGGAGAAGACAGGTTTGGGGGGCACTGCCTGGGGTTGAGGAGCTTGAAACTCACCTGAAACTGAAATCAGAGGCTGAATTGCGCCTAGGGTGAGAGATGGGGAGCTGGGGTGGGGACAGATTGACCTGTTTCCCCCGCCCCAGAGGACCTGCACCCTTCGGCCTGATTGCGCAGAAGTACACAAAGGCCCATTTTCTCCTCGCTTCCCGGTTTCCCACTGGGGAAACCCTGTTATAGGCAGCCTGAGTCGGGCCAAATAACCAGTAAGGTTTTGCCCAAGGGTGCGTGGAGTGGGGAAGGTGATGGGGAACGATGGGGACTGATGGGGACCGACGGGACCGATTTCTCTCATCATCTGAGGCTCTGCCCTTGAGGACTGCGTCTCCGGCTCCGCGGAGAACTTTGCGCAGTTCCCGGGGGCGGGCACCTGAAGCAGGGAGGTCTGGGTATTGCTGGGACATCTGGGCCTTGTCATTTTTCTGTGTGTCATCTGTCTCTACCTTATTGTCCCATGGAATTTAAGTGACCCCCCGTTTTCCTTGCAACAGGTTCGGGACCAAGAGAGAGCGCCGCCGTAAGTACCTTCCCGTTTCTCCCGAATCCTAGCGAGAGGCGGTGCGGATCCCGGGAGGTGGTAGGCGAAGGGCCGAGCCCACGGAGGGGGAGGATGGGTGGAAGGCCGGCCTCCCCAGGCTGGCCCGGCCAGGGAGGCTCGCTTTGGGAGGTGGAGGAGCGAACCGGAGTTCCCGGAAAGCTTTTCTGGGGCCTAGTTCACAGTCACCTGCCTGAGGGAATGGGATTCGGGTCTCGCCTTCCTCTCCTTGGGCCTCCCTGGACTTTCCCGGCCTGTCCTTGGCCCAGCACAGGTGCAGCTCTGACAGGGCGCTCACTTTTTTTTTTTTTTTTTTGAAGGGCTTGCAGCTAATGAGCAGCTTGTCCTATTAACGAGTTGCAGCGAGC
Source organism: Tarsius wallacei (assembly GCA_963574415.1). Lineage (NCBI taxonomy): Eukaryota > Metazoa > Chordata > Mammalia > Primates > Tarsiidae > Tarsius > Tarsius wallacei. Next base: position 45,196 of record CAUYQG010236770.1, on the reverse strand, counting down.
ATCGCCTCCTGCTCCAACCAACGAAGTAAACACCGAGGCAAAGCGATATTCCTCCGCAGCCCAGCCCAGCATCACCCGGTGCAGCCTGGCCCAGCCTTCTGGTTTTGTTTTTGTTTTAATGTATATAAATTTACTAAAACCAAAAACTTAACCCTTTGTAGACGCGAGTGTGTAGAGCTGGTCCGCTTCTGTGAATGGCTGTGAGTTCCGAGCTTTAGTGGACGCTCTCTCCCGGCCCTCCCCCGGACTCAGCTCCAGTGGCTGGGGCCCTGGGCTTGGGACACTGGCTGAGGGAGAAGGGACACGGTGCTTCTCGTTCACTTCTGCTTTTTTGTAACCGCAGTTGAAGAATGTCCGCACCAGAATCGCTGGTGCCCCAAGGAGACACAGCCTACAGTGGTGTGGGGTGGGGCAGGGTGCGGCCAGAGACTCTTGGGGCTCTGGGCTCAGATGTTTGGATCTTTCTGAGTTGCCTGTGCGGCGAAAGACAGGTACGTTTCTGGTTAGGTCGGTGGCATCTCCTGGAGGACCATCTCATTAAGATGATGGTATTGGCAGAAGAGTAGTGGATAAACGGTGGCCCCTCCCTCACTGCAAAGTGTAGGTTATTTTATTTTAATGGGAGATGGAATATGAGAGGGCTTCAGAAAACAGGCATCTTTCCTGAAATGCCCTCTTTTCATGATCGGAGAAGCTGAGGCTGGGCTCAGGGCCAGCTGTTTTTTTTTTTGCCCTGCTGAGCTGGGCAGCCTAGTGGACCCCCCTGGAAGCTGTGCTCACCCTAGAAGTGGAGATCTCCCCCTCCAACCCCCAGCACGTTGTTCCCCTCTATGAACCAGGCTGGCCCCAGTGAAGGAAGCTCTGGGCTTCAGGCTGGAAAATCTGGTGTCCCCAGAACCCCCCGGATCCTGCCCCCCCCCACCTTCTTCATGCTGCCCTGGTTCTGGGTGCTTATCTCGGCAGAGGCTCCTCACTTGCAAACCCACATTCGTCCCCCTGTAACTGAACACAGCACAAAAAGCCGAGAGATCAAAAGCATTAGTATGGGCAGTTGAGCGGGAGGTGAATATTTAACGCTTTTGTTCATCAATAACTCGTTGGCTTTGACCTGTCTGAACAAGTCGAGCAATAAGGTGAAATGCAGGTCACAGCGTCTAACAAATATGAAAATGTGTACATCCACCCTGGTCCCCACGCAGCTCAGCAGGCTTCCCCAATTTGACTGGAAAAACCTAGGCCCATTGTCCCCACAGGAAGGTGGGTATGGGGGGCACTTGATATGAGGGGATCTGAAGGCACTCTCCTGAGACAAGCAAATTCTGCAGTCTCAGAGCCCTCGTTGAAATGGCACCCAGGAAATCCCTAGGAAATAACTAAAGCAGGAACCAAGGGATGGGGGTGGGGGAGTCTGCAAAGTTCCAGACTGGAAGGGGGAGTCTCCCTGCCCCACCCTACCAGGCCCAGGCCCAGGCTTGAAACTAGTTTTTGAATTATGGTGGGGAGGGGAAGAGAAATCAAAACAATCAAAAAAAATTTTTGTAACATCTACAGCCTCTGGTCAGGCACCCAAAAGCCCCACTCAAGCCAGAGCATCCCTTTGCCCCTGAAATCCCATCAGGGCCCTGAGTGCGGCTGTGCTCTTGGTGCCCTGAACTAAGGGGCGAGCCCTGGACAGCGCCGAGGCGCTGGGGCGGGGGAAATTCGTGAACTTTTGTACTCTTGTGTGCTGCTGTCGGCAAAGCAAAAATAATGAAACTTTGTGATATGTTTGTAAATGATTTCGAATGACCCCTCGCCCTGCCCTTCACCATTAGTGCGCCGGCCTCAGCCCAGGGCGGCTCGATGCCTGAGAGCAGCGGCGCAGCCTCGGGGTCTGCGGCGACGGGACAGAGGGGCCAGCGGGCTCCGGCACGAAAAGGTAAATGCGCGACTTCTTGGAAAAGTAGCTTTGGCAGCCAAGCCCCCTTGGTTGAGCAGTAGGAAAAGGAGTGGACAGAAGATATTCCCCTCTTGCCTTTTCTTCTACTGCTGAGCACATTTGTTTCTTTCTGGAAAATACCACTTGATAAGGGGGGAGGGGAGTTATATGGGTCCTGAGAGGGGGGTAATAAAGCCGCCATCTCTGGGACGGATTATTTTTTTCTTTTCTTTTTTTTTTTTTTCTGTCTTAAGAAGAATGTCCTCGTTGCTCTGCTGCTCGGTAACCCTGGCCCTGGCAAAAGAATGAGGGAATTCGTTGCTGCAAATTGTCCTCAAGCCCGTCAGGCTACCTGAACTGTCTCTGAAAGTGCGGGTGGCTGCGTCGGGCTGGCGGTGGCTCAGAGGAAGAGGCCGGGCTGCCAGCGGCCTGGGTGCCCCCCACTCTGGGTGGGACCCGGAGGTTGTAACGTTGTCTATATATACCCTGTAGAACCGAATTTGTGTGGTATCCACATAGTCACAGATTCGATTCTAGGGGAATATATGGTCGATGCAAAAACTTCAGTTTCTTCGAATTAGCCAGGGAACGAGGTGGAGACTAGAAGCAGCCGGAGTTGGTCAGCCACCTCTTTTTGCTGTGTTACCTTGGACTCCAGGAGGATCGACTGTACCTGCTGCCACAGAACAGCCTTTTTCTCTCCAGAAGCTCCTCGCCTTTAAACAGAGGCTCCTGTGGGTGCTGTATTTTTTTTAAAAATCTAATTGCTTGAATACAGGGCCAGAGGGCTAGGTTTTAAGGTACTAGGGCGTGAGGTGGAAGGCCTGCTGACCCTAGCCCCAGCTCTGCCCTCGAGGGGCATGAGGTGCAAAAGTACCCAAATGGGGGGGCTCACTGGTGTTTAGGGGCCTCCTGTGGGAAGAAAGCACGCTGGGAAGACCAAAAGGGACCCTTGGGATGTATTTGGGTGAGGTGGGGATGTCTTCGCCACCACCCCGGCCCACCCCTCGGTTGCATGGGCTAGGGTAGCCTGCTGGGGGGAAGAGGACTCTTGCCCTAGGCAGGGCCCAGCTTTGGCTGGGAACACCCCAGGCCTGGGCACCGGTAGAAAGCATGGCGGTTACTCATTGCCTAATTTGATTTCAGCCGGCCAGATTCTAGTAACTTTTGGGTGACCCTGATGAAGACAAAGCCGGGACCGCGGCCTTTGTATGGCAGAGTCCCGGCTGTCGCGGGCTGGGCGGGCGGCAAGAGCCCTGCTCGCCCGGGGTGCCCTGCCCAACTCTGAGGCGGCGTGGCCCACCCACCTTTCGTTGCCCTGCACCCCAATAAGAGGATTCATTCTATCTTGAACTGTGCCCACGTTGGGCGAGGGCTACTTTCAGGCAGTGGGTGAGTGGAGAGGGCACAGGAGGTTGGCAAAATCAGTGGCAGACAAAAGCTGGGAGCACCTGAGGGGAATGGGGGTGTTGGGGGATTGGAACTACGTTGACATCTGGCGAGGGCTCTCCAATGTGCCACAGCGAGTCACTTGATTACACGTATGTTATTTAGTTAAATTTGTGAAAATTATGAGATGCTCACCAACCCGGTGATAAACTTGCTCGCTCGCCATTGGCTGGCCGGGTCACATGGCCTCCCAACTTTATTCAGTTGACAGCAAGTAGGAGGGCCCTATGGAAGGAGAAAAAAAGACAACACGAGAAAAATTAGTATTTTCTACCTTCTGAAATTAATGGCCATGAGTTCGTATATCGTGAACTCCAAGTATGTGGACCCCAAGTTCCCTCCGTGCGAGGAATATTTGCAGGGCGGCTACCTAAGCGAACAGGGCGCCGACTACTACGGCGGCGGCGCGCAGGGCGCCGACTTCCAGCCCCCGGGGCTCTACCCGCGGCCCGACTTCGGCGAACAGCCTTTCGGAGGCGGCGGCCCCGGGCCCGGCTCGGCGCTGCCCGCGCGGGGTCACGGACAAGAGCCGAGCGGCCCCGGCGGTCACTACGCTGCCCCGGGAGAGCCGTGCCCGGCGCCCCCGGCGCCTCCGCCCGCGCCCCTGCCTGGCGCCCGGGCCTGCAGTCAGTCCGGCGGCCCCAAGCAGCCGCCCCCCGGGACGGCACTCAAGCAGCCGGCCGTGGTCTATCCCTGGATGAAGAAGGTGCACGTGAATTCGGGTAAGGCGCGCGTCCAGCAACCTCTCCGTCTGCACCCCAGCCGGTTGGCCTGGGTCCCCGGGAGGGAGTGCGGGTGGGTGGGGGCATGCAGAGCTCCATGGGCGCCGCAATTACTCTCTCCATAAATTTTTATAGCTGAGGGAGCAGGCCGGGACCATGTGGCTGGCTGCATGGCTGTGGGCGCAAAAGGGGGTGGGGATGGGGGTGGGGTGGGGGAGGACTCCATTTTCAGAGCAGAGGGAACGCGGTGGTGGAGAGGGGGATTTCCAAAATGCTTGGGGATGCCAGAGCGGGTGGTGGGCCCAGGAGAAGGAGCAAGCACACTTGGGGACCCCGAGCTGCAACCCTGGGGAAAAGGATGTGTGTGTAGGGGGGTGAGTGGGAGTGAGTGTGTGCGCCAGGGAGAGGGCGGGAGGGAGGAAGCGGGCGAGCTTGGGAGCGCGCAGGGAGGGCCGCGGGCCTCGGGGCGCGCCAGGAAGTGAGCGGCGGAGGCGAGGGGCCTAACTAGTGGCCGGGCGCTGACCTGGCTGTACTGTCTGTTTTGTCTCGCAGTGAACCCCAACTACACCGGTGGGGAGCCCAAGCGGTCCCGGACGGCCTACACGCGGCAGCAAGTCCTAGAACTGGAAAAAGAATTTCATTTTAACAGGTATCTGACCCGGCGCCGTCGGATTGAAATCGCTCACACCCTGTGTCTTTCCGAGCGCCAGATCAAGATCTGGTTCCAGAACCGGAGGATGAAGTGGAAAAAAGACCACAAGCTGCCCAACACCAAAGGCAGGTCCTCGTCATCATCTTCCTCCTCCTCCTGCTCCTCTTCAGCCACTCCCGGCCAGCATTTACAGCCGATGGCCAAGGAACACCACACGGACCTGACGGCCTTATAGAAGTGGGGACTCTGGGCCCATCCCTCCCTGCGCTCCAGGCTGAGCCGAAGCTGCGGGGGCAGGCCGGGCCTGCTGTCACCCCGCTTGGCTCCAAGGTACTGTGGGGTGGACCTGGGACAAGCAGGCCGCCCTCGGACTAGGTTAGCATCTTGCCCGAGGGCAGCCCCCTCCCTAGAGCGGTGATGGGGATGGGAGGGGGGCGGGATTCTCTCTCTTAGTATATAATATGGCAGGAGCTACTGAGAACATAAAATCTTGGCGAGTCATTAAACTCATGAAAATCATCACTCTTGGATTTTGAATTTGCAAATGAAGGTTGGATGCTTTATCCTAGTGTGAATTTAGACATTCTCTCCCACTCCACTCTTCCAGGGAGCTTTGTGGCTTAATAGTGTGGGGGAGTTGAAGTAGAAAGCTGGCCACCCCTATGCTAGGTGCTTTCAAAGGAAGCTGGAGAGCTGGGTCAGTATTTCTGAACGTTCTGGGTTGTCTATGGAATTTCCAGTGTGATTTTTTTTTTTAAATTTGCTCCCAGTGGCCCCATGTCCAAAGAAATAGTCTAAGAAGGAAGTGGAAACGGGTTATATTATGTTTAGATAATGTTTACTTAAATATTTATTTGTTGGGAAATGTGGTACAGAAATAACTGACACCTTCAAGCCAAAAATCTTCAAATGGTGAAAGGGGCTGAGCTTCAGGGAGCAGAATTAGAGATGTGTGCACTTACTTCTGACTATAACTGGCATTTTGAACTCCACCCCCTCCTCACTCCCTGGAAATGTGTGTAGGGGGCCCTTAATCCTTTTAGAGGGAAGCAAAGGATCCACTCAAAGTTGAGTTCTTGAAAATATGTTTCCACATGTGCTTTTTTCAGTACGATGCTTGCAACCAGTTCTGGGTGATTAAAGGAGGGGGGGCAGGGAACAAATGGTCCAACATTTTCCTTCTGGGGAAAGAAAACAAAACCCCTATGTACTGGGTCTTTAGATAATGACTGAATTTTCTGTTCCAACTGGATTCCAAATGCCCCCAAATGCCCCCAAATAGCAGTATTTTGTGAGAACTGGTGTATGGCCTATATGAGGGAGGGGCTGTGTGATGAATAGAAAGTGGGAAGGTGAGGAAGTCTTGCTTTAAAAAAGAAAAAGAAGAGCTAATTGACCCTAGAAATCCATAAAAGTTGGTCTTGAGGTTTTTTCTCCTCCAAAGTTTTAATTTTTTTAAAAAAATCAAACCTAAGGAAGTTTTTCTCAGCTCATTAATTAGAAGCAGAAATTGTACAAGTATAAAAGTTTTCAAGCCCTCTTCTTTGCCGTGAGAATAGTGTTTAAAAAAAAATCACCCAAACAACAAGAGAGATGTTCTTCAGTCATTTTTCTTATTTCTTGCCTGGGAAGGGTTCAAAGTTCATTTTTCTAAAATGCTGACCCTTAAGCATAAGGAGGAAAGAATCAAAGTTAATGGCCAGAGTTCATATACTCAGATGAAACAAGTCTTTGGAAGTTTAAACCCCAAAGTCTTGGACTCCAAAAAAGAAACCCCTGGTTTGTCACTACCAAAAAGTGACAGAAAGTGGGGAGGGAGAAGGGGTAAGCTTAAAATTTAATTTTAAGATCCAGAATGGGTTATTTTTTCAGTGCTTCAGAACTTAAGAAAAATTTAGTGGCAACTTAAAATATATATTGAAGTGGGGGGGGGGGACTCTCTGAAGGCGTGTTCTTTGGTTCTGTGTCTCCTGAGAGCCTAGAGCAGGTATTCACTGGAGTTCCTAAGCTGAAATTCCGCTTCTCTAAAGTATCTTCCAAGGCTTGGTCTTTTGTATTAGACCCTGGGGACAGCTCTTTGTTCCTCCTTGGGGTGAGCCTGGCTCTCAGACTTGCACATGGCAATACTTGAATATCGCCACGTCGGGATATTAAAGATGGATATTCCTGCATTATTCACATCATTGTTTCTATGACAAAAAGCACAGAGTTCATACATAGTCAAGACGTCTTTTTTCTGACGCCCTCACGTTGAGAAGCTGAAAAGGTATTTTACTGAAGTTCGGGTAAATTACAGAATCAGGTTCATCCAGAGGACAAATTTTCTATTCGATTAGCTGTATTTCAGCCGGGAGGACTGACCTCTAAACCCTTAACCTTTTGGACTCTGACTACCCCTCTCTTCTTTTTTTCCCCTCTAACGTGGAGAGCAGTCTTTGGATATAGCATTTGAAAAGAGCCGCTGTCCTTAGGCAAGTTGGAAAGTTGCTAAGATTCTTTCCTAAAAACCAAATCTGTGCATGCATAGAACCTTCTTCTTGGGGCAGGGGAATAGTATATATGTTCACAACATCCAACTACATCTATGTTATCGAGCTTATTATATTTTCCTCCTCCTCAAAAGTTCAGGTTACTCACCCCAGCTTCATATCAAATGCCACAACTGCTTAACTGACTTTAGCCCTGCCCCAGAGGAAAGCCCAAGCTCCTTCTCAAACATGGCCCCCCTACTTTGGAAAGTAACTTAATCAGAGAAACAACTTCTTTGTTTATAAGTCTCAGCTCTCCTTCTCAGCTTCCAGGGTTTGTCTTTTGAAATGTTAATGGAGCCTGGAGGGCCCAGAGAGCAGCCCCCCAGCCCTGAGGTCCCACACGGACCCCAGTATCCATTTGGGCCTACAGCAGTGGCCAGGGAAGTGGCAGGGCCCCCCCAACCACCTAGGGCAGGGAAGGAAATGGGTTTCATCTGGAAACCTGCTCTGTGGAAAGCTAGATGTGGAAAGGCTACTGCGCCCATTTGCTATCATTTGTTTCCAGTTTGTTCCTTCAAATATGAGCCAGAAGTGTTTGTGTTGGTGTTTAAAAAAAAAAAGCCTGTGTTGGGGTATTGACTGGGAGAGGAGGAGAGTGAAGTGTTAGCTGAGGACACTGCTCCTTAGGCTCCCATCTCACGCTGTCCATTGCAGCCTTTTGTTATGAGATGACATTGTCAGTCAGCCCTATGGTGTCTGTTCACACGAGATGCTTTTTTAATAGAATTGACCAATGTTTTGTGGCCACTGATTAAAATATTATTTATACTAATTGTTGCCTGTAGTTTTGATGTAATTCATTGATCTATATTTAAAATAATAAAAGGTATAGCAAAATCTCCCTCCTGTTTGGTGCCTTGACAGAAGCATTCTTTGTTAAGTCTTCTAAAAGCTAACATTTAATAGAAACAATTTTATTATTTTCTGCAATCAATTAGGCACCAATTTATTTGATGCCTAAAGTGTGAAGGTTAACCTGTGTGAGGCTTAGCATTTCTATTATTCCCCCACCCCCACCCCATATGCACACACTCCCAACTGGCCACCATATTTTATGAGCATTGGGAAACCTGGGGTTGGATTCCAGAAGCATGGTGGTGGGCACTCATTTTTTAACCAAAGGGAGTAATTGCCCAGGCTAATAGGGGGCTCCAGATTGTCATTCCGCTGGGCTCGAGCCAACCCCCAGACGCCTTTAGCCCTCTTTGTGATGTGGTGGGTGCGTGAGAGACTTTCCCAGCTCCCCACCCCCAATGCTGAGAGTGCAGAGTTCTGGGATGAGCTGAGGCTGGTCGCTGGCTACCTGACCCCGCTGGCATCCACTCTCGGGCTCCTACTTTTCCTGTGCTTCTCAGTTCTTGGGGGGGGGGGGGGCTTCCAGCACCAGCCCCTCCCTCCTCCGCGCCCCCTCCGCCCCTCAAACAACAATAAACACCCCCCCACCATGAGAAGTAGCGCTCACTATTTTTATCGCGAGGGATTTTTCACGTCTTGGCTTTGCCTTGAAGAAGAGGCCAAGACAGGAGTCCCAAAATAGATGGGGGAGGGCTTGTTCGAGACAGGAAATGAGCAGAATGCATAAAATCAGACATGTGTCCTTAATATATGGAAGGACTCGCCCCAGACGCGTGGACATGTGTATTTATAAGCGCGCAGACAGAAGTTTAAATATTCAGACACATTTTATGATTGTCCTCTGCCCGTCTTCCGGCTAATGGCTCCTCCTGTGCCCACCAATACATCAATAACGCCGTGTGTATTGAATCGCGGGCAGGGATGAGGAGGAAGCGAGTCCACCGCCGAGCCCGCTGAGTCCATCCAGTACAGTAAATCGGGACCCTCGGCAGACGGTGCTTCCCGCCCGCCCGCCATGTTGGGGAGTCCTCCCAGCCCCCCGCGCCGGGCTGGGCGGCCGGGGCTCGCCGGCAGCCAGGGGAGGGCCTTTCATAACCCGGAGAATTTTCAAAGTGCGAGGAAGATGATAAGAATAGATTTCTACAAGTCCCGACCACGTGATTGGCGAAATAATTAATTCAGCACATCCCTTAAGAAACACGGAGTCGTCATTAATCTGCCACGCAAAGGGCTCTCTCCGACTTGGAAAGTGCAGGGATCCCAAGAATATCACCCGCCCAGGGGGGCCCGCGCAGCGCCCCCGGCCCTCCACCCCCGGCCCCGGCCTCGGCGGGCGCGGGAGCGCGGACGGCAGGTAAATATTTTGGCGACTTTTATTTCATCAGATTTAAATCCTTAATGAACTTAGCTGTCAGGGCCGCTGACAAATAGTTCCCTTTGCTTCCTGATTTGGAACTGCGCGCCGGCGAGAAGTTGTTAGTGGCTTGGATGGTGACCTTTGGTTCAGCAAAGCTTTGCACTTATGAAAAATTACTGAGAGCGGCCGTGTGTGTGTGTGTGTGTGTGTGTGTGTGTGTGTGTGTGTACGCGTGCGTGTGTATGTGAGAGAGGCAAAGAGACAGAGACGAGGATGCGAGGGTGTGCGAAGCGCTAGGGTGCCAGGGGGCGAGGGGTGAGGGGCAAGGGGGTGTGCGCGGGCCGCTCCAAGGCAACAGGAGTTGTAAAAAACCGGCCCGGCTGGGGGACGCGCCTGGCGCACGCGGGCCGAGGTTGCCCGGTCGCCTGTGTCTACCGGGAACAATGGTCGCTGTCACGGCATCTGCCGCCTATTCTTAAACCGGTGAGAAAAGGCCCCAGCCCTCTTTTCAAGCGAGGGTCGTAAATTTTTCTTTGCGTCATAATAGAAGGCTATAAAATCGAGTTGAAATTTTACCCCAGGCAGGTTTTAACCAACAGATAATGATTTCCGAGTTGCTTCTCCCACACTCCTCCCTCCCCACCCAAGCTCTGCTGCTTCTGTCACCCCGGCAAGGAGTCTCCCCTTCTTTCTCCTTTATTTTTGTGGGGGGTTTTGGTGTGTGTGTGTGTGTGTGTGTGTGTGTGTGTGTGTGTGTGTGTGTGTTTTGTTTTGTTTTTTGAAGATCTAAAAAAAGGCAAGGGGAAGAAGTCCCTGCTACCTGAGCGGGAGACTCCAGGGACCCGGCGGGAGAGAAGTCTGAGGTAGAGGCCAGGGCGAGCTGCAGAAGGCTGTTTCTTCTACTTGCTCTCGTTTCAGCCTTTTTTTCACCCACACTCCAAGAAAATCCTGTGTCCTCAGAGCCACTCGGTCCTGCCCCACCCCACCCCCAGCTTGCCTGGGACCTGGGCTGGGGCAGCAGCCGGGCATTTTCTTCCAGCTTGCAGCTCCGAATTGGGTGCCTCTTGATTCGCCTCCTTCCCTCCTGTTGTCTCCACTGGCTTTCGGGATGATTTTGGCGAGCTGGGGCTGTGGTGGTTGTTTTGGAATTGTGTGTGTTTCTTTTTTTCTTTTTTTTTCTTTTTCTTTCTTTTTTTTTTTTTGGTGTGTGTATATTTCCCCGTCAAGACAGAAACAAAGTTTCCTCCGTTATGAATTATACATTCAAACAATAACACATTAATTCAATTATTCAAAGATGACAAATGTTTATGTGCTTTGCGAGTGACTACGGCGCAGATTCCGGGCGCTTTTTCTGAGCTGCCTGCATTTTTCTCAATGAAAATCGTCTCCCCTCCCACCCCCACCCACTGCAACCCACCCAGACATCCCCTTGTAGGCCCAGAGAGGAACCCACAAAAAAGCCTCGCCAGCCCCGCTGGCAGCTCGGCAGCCAACAGCCTCCCAAAGTCCGGGCTTGGCGGGCACCGGCCCGGGCTATTTTATCAGTGTGACAATTGCCCGGGTTGATGTGATAAATCATCGTAAGTAATTCCTGAAAGGGTGCGAGACTGTTGGGGGCCGGGCGAGGACTGTAAATCTTTCCGGTTTATTGCTCTATGAACATATGCTTCGATTGAAGAAGGCTTAGATCCTTTTCCTGGAGACAAATTCCCGCAAAGCTGCCCCCCTCTCTGGTTGGGGATTAGCACTTGCTGCGGGCCGCCAGCTCGGCCCCTGGCAGGAGGCTGGGGGCGGGGTCCTCCGGGTGGGAGTGGGCTGGGGGCACCCATGGTCGGTTGGAAGAGGCGCCCCTACTGAGCCTCTGGCCAGCCCAGCCCGGTGAACAAAAGAAGGGACTCGCCGAAGGCTCTGGGGGCTCGGGCCTCCCGGACCTTCTTGCGCTTCTGGAGTGGGGGTGCGACCGACCTTACCCCTCTTTCCGGGCTCGTCTATGGCTGCCCGGCGCTTTCGCAGATCTAAGACCCTGCAAGCAGCGACAGGGCATTGCCCTGTGCCTGATGCTGCTGAGAAGCAGAACTAGCAATAAACCAAGACGTGGGGAGTCCCCCGGGGTGCGGGATCTCGGAGTGCGGGCTCGGCTGGGGGAGGGCCTTGGGAGCTCATCGCAAGCCGGGAGCTGGAGGTCGGCTGCTGGCCCCAGTGCGTTTATTCTCCCCTCATGCAGAAGTGTTCCCACCTGACCACTCAGAGAGTGGAGGGAGCCTGTCCCGATTTAGTATTTCTAAAATAGAAGTTTCCTTGTCCCAAGGTAAGACCAGCCGGGATTGATGCCGCGGTCCTCCTTGTCTTCCCCGAGGCGCCGCAGGAAGCGGGAAGCCACGGCCTGGCAGTCGCTAGACCTGCGGGATCCGCGGCTGCCGCCCAGATCCGGAGGCGCACAGGTCGCGGCGGCCAGTGGCTCGACGCCTCGGCTGCTCCAGGCCTCGAAGGATCCGGTTAGGGAGCTAAGGGCGCAGAGAGGGGAATTCGCTCTGGGTCCCAGTCGCCTGCTGGATGCCTTCTCTGGCTCAGCAGTGGCGGCCACTCGGAGACTGAGTCCGAAGAATGAGCCAAGGAGCAGTGTGGTGGCGGGGGTTCTCTGAGGTGACGGGCCAGGGCTGAAAGCTGGTGGCTTCCCCCTCGGAGCCAGAGCCTGTGCTATGCAGTAACGGGCTCGCCCCTGGAAGGCGAGAGGTGGGAGTTGGCCTCGGCGGCGGGAAGGACGCCTCGCCGGATGCTAGCGGTGCGGAGTAGTGCTCCACAGCCATTTCCAGGGATACCTCTAGGAGAAGCGACCTCTAACATTTTTAAACCCCGAACCAGTCTGGCGGAAGGCCCGGCCAGGGTCAGAGGTCGTCGTGGGGAGAGACTCTCAGCACCCCATCCCTCGCGGGCGGCCAGGCCCGGCCGAGCTGGGTCCGGAGCTTGAGACTGGGTTCCTTCCTTCTGCCCCACACCCACCCGCGTCTGCCCCGGGGAAAGGACCCGGCCCCTCCTCCCTGCCCCCAGGCCTGGCTGCGCTCCGGGCTGGATGGCGTGAAAGTTTCAGCCTCAATCAGTACAATCTTCCCTCCGGGTCACGTGAACAAATATGCTCGCATTTGAAGGCAGCGTCTGTATTTCCCGACTATGAGGGGGTTTCCGGGGCTCTCTCCAAACCCAGAAAGGACCACGTTCCGCAAGCAAAACAATTCCCGAGCTCTGGGGGGCCTGGGAGGGCTGGGCAGAAACCCAGGAGTGGGTGGGGGCGCGGGTGGCCGCCGCTCTGGGCCTGGGAGCGGACGGGCGGGCGGGCGGACCGACTGGCGCGCAGCGCGGGCGAAGCTAGCTCGGGGACTACGAACTCGTTCCTCCTGCGTTTATTGGTAGTTGAACCTCAGCCTGGTTCCGTTCTACCGGGAATTCCGTGTGCTCGAGTATATGGCCGCGTCTGCGAGCGCGCAAGACCAGGGCTGGGACAGTGTTGTCTGCAGACAAAGGGGGAAGGCTAGCTCTGCCCCCCACTGGCGCCCACTCTGAGGCCGAGGACACCAGGTTTATGATAAATTGAGATCCAGGTAAGCAATTGCATGACAAAATGGAAATCTTTGGGCACGGGGCTGCTCGCTGCCCTGAGCGGGATACTAAATATGATTTATTTTGTGTAATCTGTGATCTTGATTATTGCCAATTGGTGAGGCAGTCCGCGTAGACCTAGATACACTTCTACATATACATCGAGGACGGTGATTAATCGTAACGAGGCGCGATTTGTGGGGACGTTTCCCGCCTACCAAAAGGTTAGGAGGACACTACCTAGCCAGGCTTGGAGGGTGGCTGGCGGCATGGGGGTGGTAGGAGCAGTTTGAGGAAGGGGTTTGGTGAGCGGGTTAAGGGCTGGAGGAAGTATTGGAGGGGGAAGAATGTGCAGTTATAAGAATGGGCTGAAAAATGAAATGAATTTTTTTTAAAAACTTTTTTACCCTGTCACTGCCAAAGTAAGATGGAGCATCATATTAATTCCGTGTCTTGGACTGCCGGGCTGGGTGCAGGCGGGTTGATTTATATGTGTTTAAAATAAACTCGGTGGCCAGCCAGCTCCCTGCATTGTTCTGGGAGTGAGCTCCACACACGCAGGCTTTACGTCTTGCTGTTGGCTTAATTTTTCCTTGGGAGGTTAAAATACTATGAGCTTCTCCCTCTAATTCCAAAAGAACCTCCAAACTACCCAAAAGAGTTTGGGAGTCTCCTCCACACTTCCCCATCCCCAGTCTAGGCTTTTGACTGCCATAGTAGCAGAGAAAAGGTATAGAGTTTCTGGGTCCTTATCCACCCCCCCCAAAAAAAACCCGAGTGAAAGCTAAATCATAAATTGGCTCCCAAATCCCATCTCCCCTTTTGTTTACTTGCTCCCTGTGGCTCTCAGCTTGGGGAAGGGTAGAGGGGAAGACAATCACCCATCCCGGCTCTTTCTGGGCCAAAGCCAGAGTGAGTAGCTCCAGGAGCCGAGCATGGGAATTCCTCTGGGCCAGACCAGACTGGACCTCTACAGAGAAGCCCCCAAAACAAGCACTGTTTGAGCCTAGTTTGGGACAGGCCCCAGCGGGAGAGGGACGGACTTCCAGGGGCTTCACATCAAAAGAGAATGGTAAAGTAGTTTTGTCAATCGCCTGCGCTTGGCTCCATCACAAGTTAAAGTCGCTGGACATTTTTCTTTGCTCACTGCCTTGGAGCTGCGCGCCTGCCAGCTTAGTCAGCTGAATCCAATTACTGCGAACAGCATTTCATTTGGCCCTATGGAACACTCACTTATAACTTCCCCCGAAAATTTCAATAATCCCCACCAAGGCTCCATGCTGGCCCTATCCTACAGAGTTTTCCCGGGGTGCTGCTGAGGGGTGGGGTATAGGACTGGGGCTGCCTGGAACCAACCCTCTTCATTGACAGTTGGGCAACGGGGTTCCCTCCTACCCTCCCCCACCCCCCTCCACCTTTGGCTCTGGAAAGGGAACTAGTGCTGGTGGCCCAGAGCCAGCCGGGTTAAGGCCAAGATTCTGGGCAAGCAAAAAGTCAAACTTGGGCCCGCGCAGAAGGGTGGGTGAGCAGGGCCAGGGAGTGTGAAAGAAGGTGTTGGGGGCCCTTGTGGTGGCCCAACTTTGGGCAACTTGGGATCCTCTTTCCCTTCCCTTTCCCAAGCCTCCTGCGCCAGGAGCTAAACGCACACCGCGCATCCCGGATCGCCCAGGCACAAACTTACCCTGTTCCTCCGCGGCTGGAAAACAAAATCTAGCTAGAGGCGTCAGAGGATCATAGCCCCAGATGGCCCCCACCTTAGTTCTTCTTTTGAGGGGACGCTCCTACTTCTAAAGGAACCCCTTTAAAAATAAATAAAAAACAATCAAGCGGCGAAAGTTGACGTCCGCCCACGTGAATGTATTATATAAAGCAGCTTCAGGACTCGTTGACTTGAGAGCCTTGGTACCTCGCGTCTCCGCCGCCGCACCACCTTCAGGGCCCGGCCCAGCACAGCGGACTTGGGAGGGGGGCGGGTGAGTGGGGTGCTCCCCTGGGCCCAGGCAAGCTGGGAAGCTGAAGCGGGGCGCGAAGTTAGGAGCCCTACGAGGCTGGGATCTCTTCGAGGCGCTTCTGTTGGGTGTTCATTAAGGGGTGAGTTATTGCGGTGCGAGCCAAAGGTCACTTCAAAGGCTTATGGCTGCGCGCTCCAGTCTTTAGAAGTGCCCGGGACGCTTTGTGTGAGGCTTTCCCGGTGCGGGTTAGTGTTTGCAAACTACTGAGTCGACAAATTGCACAGGGCCGATGCAAGAGGGGCACTCCGCCTCTCTCCTTTCACCTGACAACGAGGTGGGCACCCTAGGTGCCAATGGTGGGTGCCAGCTTGGTCTGTGGTTTTGGGGGGGAGGTGGGAAGGATGTTTGTTTCTTAGGCGATTTACAGTCTGATCCTGACCCAGGAGTGGGCAGCCCAGGGCCTGCAGTGTGGTGGATACTTACATAAATGATTGAAAAAACTCAGGGAAATCATCTAAGATAGAGATTTAATGTATAACCAGGAAACAGCACCTAGCTCCCTCTTCACTGAGGCGCTATAGGACAGCCGGGACTAGGATCCACCCAGACCCATCTGCCCTAGTCGGGAATATGCCTCCCACCTTAACGCTGCACAGTCTCCTCTCTCCTGGGAGGGGGGGGTTTGGCCTCCGGGATTGGGACCAGGAGCACTTAGATCTTGGTAGGGGATAGAGAGTGGGCTGGCTTTCCTGCACCCCTGACCCACTTGGCTCATCCCCTGGACTAGGGTCTGGCACTTCCCTCAAGTCCGGACTCTCCCCCACCCCATAGGGCAAGGAATGTCAGAGTTAAAGGCCTCTAGCTCCTCAGGAGCCTAACCGAGTCTCCTTTCTACTGGGAGAAGGCATCTGGTGGCACCATATACAAGTTACATTGATTATGACATCCTCAAAGAGGGTGAAGCCCCTCGACATGTATTTGTAAGAAAGAACTGGCTGCTACTGAGTTTTCCATTTTGTTCCAGATCCAGCTCCACAGAATATCAAAAGAAACCTGAAGAAAACAAAAGAGTTAAAGACAAAATTCAAGAAAACACACACATGCATAACTGTGGTGAGTGGGAGTAACTTAAAGAAATATTTCCACTATATTTCCATCTGTCCTGCAACTCAAGGTAGCCATCTCAAAAATTCATACATCAAGACATAAAACAAAGGGCGGCTTTGAAGTGGATCACCTCGGTGTGAACTGCCGCGCGCGTTACATGATAACCGATCATCGGCTTTCAAATTTATGGCACTTTAATGGGGTGAGCCCAGCGCCTTAAATGCAGAGGGTGCGTTACAGTATTGAGTTATCTGGGCTAAATAAGAGTGATTTAGAAAGAAGGCTCTTCCAGGGCTTCTCATAGGGCAGAAGAGGCTCAGATTGAGAGACAGGGAGAACTTGGGCAGAAATAACGTAAATTAGTCCCCTTCCCAGCAAACCCGAAAAGTTGTGGTTTTGAAATCCCGAAGTAGCAAAGCCAACAGGAAAGGGAAAATCGTTGCTCGGTTCCAGGGCATTAACCGAGATGCTCAGGAAAAGTCTTGGCCGCCAGAAAGAGATCCGTGGGCTTCTGAAACCCTGGTTTAGGCAAAACGGGGAGAGGCGCCGAGACCAGCTCCAACCTTAAAGACTTTTAAGAGAAACTGACGCAGCCGGCACTCCATCGCCTCCCGTTCTCTTCGGACTACTGCCGACTGACTCTACCCGTCCGTGATTTACGAGTGCCGCTCTGGTCACAGCCCGGCGCCTGTCGCCTCCCTCCCTTCCCAAGCCCCCACCCCCCACCTCCCACCCAGCCTTTCCGCGGACGGGCGAGCGAGCGCCGGGCCGGCCTCCGCGCGTCCGGCGAGCCTCCCGGCGTCCGAGGCCGCGGCGGGCATCAGATCTCCGGTCCCGGGTGAGGCTGCGCGCGTTCCGTCCCGCCGGCGGCCGCCGAGCAGAGCTGCCCACAGAGGCAGGCGCCGGCCACTTTATATAATCCCGCTGCTCTCGGGGCGCGCGAGCGGGAAAAGTGCGGAGTAGGGAATTCTTTTGCTGCGCTGCCTCCTACGCGGAGTCTTGCTTTCCACTTCTGAAAAGTGCCGGGCCTTGGGAAGTGTTTTTCTTTTCATTCCTTACTGAAGCGCTTACCGCCGCCGTGGTCGCAGTCATAAATTTTGTTACAAACCACAATGACAGGTGCATTGATATGCACCGTGAGAGCTCCAGCTGCTTAATAACCCCGTCCCCTGGCCGCTGTGAGCGCCTTTTATTTATTCGGTATCATATTAGGTATTGATCCCGGGCAGAATTAAGTGCAGTGAGCAAGCATCAGGGCTCGGCTGCTGCGGAGGCGCGGCGGGCGCGGCGCGCGCGCAGCCGGGCAGCGGGCGGTGGTCGCTCAGAAGGATGCCTTCCTTCCGGGTGCCACAGCGTTCGCCCTTATTCCGGGCCCGCGGCTGGGCCTCCAAGCTGAGTTGGGCAACTTCCCGGGACCTTAAGAAAGGGCGAGCCAGACCCCGTTTGGTGCCCTTTCCCCAAAAGGGGCAGGGGATGGCGCCGACGGGTTTGGGGAGGCTGCCCCGGCCAGTTCCTCGGGGAAGGAGGTGGAGGAGAGGAGGAGGGAGAGGTGAGGGCAGCTGAGGACTTCGAAGAAGTGCCGAGCCCAGCTCGACCGCCCCTCCCCCTCCACAGGCTCATCTTTACCCCAAGGCATCTGGGTCCTGGAGCCCAAATGAGCAAAGGTACCAAAGGGCGAGAAAAGAAAGCCTTTAAAAAAGGGGGTGGGGGGCGGTGATCGAAAAGATGAGCCACTGAACAGTTGACCATTGTCCAAGTGATTTATGACCCGTTCCTGCTTTTTAGGTTCAAGCAGAGTTCACAAGGAGTAGGGATTTCTGAAAAGAAATAAGCCCCCCCCCCTTTTCTAACCAGTTTTGCAACAATATTCTCAGGTTTTGTTTTAGGAGAGATAGCTTCTTTGGGCCACTGCATTTCGGAGGGGGGGGGGCTGCAAAGCCCTTGCCACTACAGACAGTGCTGCCGCTGGCCTTTGCTTTTGGGGGAATGAACCTTAAGGATCATCACTGAGTGGGCCTGGAAATTTCTCAAGACAGTGTAAACAGGCAGGAAAACAGACTCTGTGGTTACTCAGGAAGCTGCCCACTATGTGTACTTTTGAGGTCTATTCGCAGAATTTTTCTAGGAATATACCATAGGAACAAATATGCATGTAAAGCCATCTGTCCCAAAAGAGTTGGCAAGTTCCTAAAGAAGCTATTTTAATGTGACTTGTTCACCTATCTAGATAAAGTCAACTTGGGAGGCAGGAGGGGGGATGTTTTGCTTCCACAGTTGTAAATGGAATGACAGAAGCAGCAGCAAGTTCTGGTGGTCTGGGTGTCCTACGTGACCATTTAGATATCCAGAGAACTAAGACTGAAAGCAGGATCTGAGAAAAGCCCAAAATGTAACCAAATCCAGACTGCCTCTTTCTTTGGCTTGGGAGCTACACGTGTAAATATTAGTCACAGAATAAGGATTTAGCTGTCTGTTTGATATTTGTAACTTTAACAGAGAATAATAAAGAAAATTAATTAATAAAAACATTAAGTCCAGCTTTATTAGGTAGATATCCTAACTGTGCATTTAAGAACACTAATGAAACAATTCCTACAACATAATATCTTACTATTATAGTACCACATTGAAAAAGGCCTGTTCCTTATCAAGAAAAATGTCATATTCACTTATATTCTAAAACAAAATGGGCAACAATATCACTACCAAACAAAGGCTAATTAGAAGAATTTTAAAAATTGGGTTAGGCTCTTTAGTGAAAGTGGAGGGAAAAATGAGTGAATCATTTTGGTACATGTGGTCAAATCCAATAGGCCTCTAGATAATGTGGTCCATCATGATGACCAGGACAGAAACCAGGGAGAGTTTCTGGGAAGGAAAGTTGCCTGAAAGACAAAAAAATCAAGAATTAAGCCCAGGGAGCTGACCTATGAGATTTTTTTATCAAACAGACAAAAGTGATTGAATGGTATTAGTTATACTTTAACTCCTTAGGAGCCTTTCAGAAGAAACAGGGAGGGAGGGAGGGAAGGGAAACCCTACCAAGAGTCAGGGGATTCAAAAGGGGCTGAATTTTTCTTAGTTTTTCTTCTTCTTCTTCTTCTTCTTCTTCTTCTTCTTCTTCTTCTTCTTCTTCTTCTAATTCTGGGTCCATTCATCATGTCATGAGAGGTTCTCTCATTGGTTGTGGGTTAGGTGGGAGGTGGGGTGGAATAGATGATCCAGAGCAAAGGTCAATAATAATATCTATTTACACAATAGATCCAGGGTAAAAATGATAAAGCTATAAAGCTTTCTCCATTCACCCATGTTGCATGCATTTCAGGATTCTAAATCTCTTCACCCATTCCCAGTGGGTGTTCACTTAAAAGTAGTGGAAGGACAAAGTAAAGGGTCTAGAAAAATGTAGATGGAAGAGAAGAAATATTTTCTAGCCTCCAAATAAGTCTGGAAGTCTTTAACTCCTCTTCTTGTTTTTTTGTCTCCTAGTTTTCTGCATTGTAGATTTCACAGTGCCGACCCACAGAGCTAACTGGGCTGATTCTCACCCTGTCGTTGGAAAGTGGACTATCTGGACTTTCATGAAAGATGCTGTGATTTTGAAACCAGGTAAGGAGATACCTTTTTTTTTTTTTAAAGATCTCTGGCTATTCTGAGTGTGTTACAGTGTTTTTGTTTACCCGTCAAAATCCTGTCCTGACCCAATGATTGACTGATTGATCCATTTATTCATTCACTCATTCAATAAGCATTTATCACACTTACTACATGCAGGGCACTGTACTGGGT
The DNA here is from genome assembly GCA_963574415.1 of Tarsius wallacei. Lineage (NCBI taxonomy): Eukaryota > Metazoa > Chordata > Mammalia > Primates > Tarsiidae > Tarsius > Tarsius wallacei. The sequence continues at coordinate 25,267 of CAUYQG010236770.1, read as the reverse complement.
GCTAGAAATATATAGACAAATGATGCAGTCCTTGCTTGCAAGGAACTCAGAGTTTGGTCAAGAATCGGCTAGTAAAATGTATGAGGTCATAAGTGCTTTTTCACACAGGTTCAAAGGCTAAATAGACAATCTTGAAGAAAGAAAACTGTATCTGGAAGTGGAAGGAAGCCCCTTCCCTTGGCTAGAGTTGAGCTAAAGAGAGGGAAAGCTCTTTTCCTACATTGAGGATAAATTCCTTCTTCCTTTTCCAAGGGTTCAGATAAGTTAACCTTCATAAAATCCCACCAGAACCAGCATATACTAGTCCTTCTATATTGACTGGTCTTGCCAATGACAGTCCCTTTGGGGCCTCTCACTTCTCTTCTCAGCAGATCACTTGGAGCCTGGGGGTTGGCCCATCTCTCTCAGGACTCAACAGGCGTTGGAGGTGGTGTTGAAGAAGACAGTGGTAGTCAATGTTATTTGAGCAGGGTCAACAGGCCCTGGAGCTTCCTGAGTGCACAATGCAGAAGGCTGCTTACTATGAAAACCCAGGACTCTTTGGAGGCTATGGCTACAGCAAAGCCACTGACACTTATGGCTACAGCACCCCCCATCAGCCCTACCCACCCCCTGCTGCTGCCAACTCCCTGGATGCTGACTACCCAGGCTCTGCCTGCTCCATCCAGAGCTCTGCACCTCTGCGAGCCCCCGCCCACAAAGGAGCTGAACTCAATGGCAGCTGCATGCGGCCTGGCACTGGGAACAGCCAGGGTGGGGGTGGTGGCAGCCAGCCTCCTGGTCTGAACTCAGAGCAGCAGCCACCACAACCCCCACCTCCACCACCGACACTGCCTCCATCTTCACCCAGCAATCCTGGAAGTGGAGTGCCTGCCAAGAAGCCCAAGGGTGGGCCCAATACTTCTAGCTCCTCAGCCACCATCAGCAAGCAGATCTTCCCCTGGATGAAAGAGTCCCGACAGAACTCCAAGCAGAAGAACAGCTGTGCCACTGCAGGTAGCTCTCTGAGATGGCTTACCCATGGACCAAGCCTTCTCCAGACTGACCCCAGGAAACCCCAATCTGAACTAGAAGTGCAGCCTTGAAGGCCATATGTCAAAACTCCTACTCATGCCAAAATGTCCTTCCTTTCTAGTGTCTCTGGTTGGGGTCATACACTTTCAGTGACAGGGTGCTCACTTCCATTCCGGGCTACTGATGCCATTGCTGGATAGGTCTCATAGCTATTAATAGAGAGCTATTCCTTATACAGACATCTATTTTCCTGAGCTGCTAGTTATAACTCAGCTCCCTCTTCCCACCCAATGGCTCTTCAAGATTTGAAGAAACATATTATAATCTCCAAGCCTGGGTAGTTATATATCCCACATCACATGAATCTCATTCCCTTAATTTCATAAGCACTAAAGCCCAAGGAGCACTATGTTAAGAACCATGCTAAGTACTTTATAAACATTATCTAACTTAATTTTCCAAAGGATGCTTTGAGGTAGGTATATGACAATATCCCCATTTTACAGATAAGAAAACTTATGGAGATGGTAAGCAATTTGCCCAAGATCACCAAATTGTAAACTGGTGGATTTGAATCCAACCAGTCTAACATTAGGGCCTGCAAGGCATAACCTTGAAACTCTTCTTGGCCCACCCCAGCCCAATTCTCCCAACTCCAGCAAATCTATAATGGGGAGGTGTGTGTCCTAGGGGAGACCTCAAAGTTGAGGTCTTCTCTAGGTCCATCCAGGACGTAAGTAAGAAGACAGATATGAGCCGGGCTCGGTGGCTCAACCTGTAATCCCGTGCCTGTGGGAGGCTGAGGTGAGTGGATTGCCTGAGCCCGTGGGTTTGAGACCCGCCTGGGCAACTTGGTGAGACCTCATCTCTACAATAAATAAAAAAATTAGCCGGGAGTGGTAGCGTGCGCCTGTAGTTCCAGCTACTTGGAAGGCTGAGGCGGAAGGATCGCCGGAGCCCAGCAGGTCGAGGATGCAGTGGCCGGGAGCAGCCACTGCACTCCAGTCTGGGCGACAGAGTGAGACTCCAGCTCAAAAAAAAAAAAAGAATACAGATATGGCTAGGAGCTGTGAGGCCTGCTTCTCTCTGCACAGACTGCTTAGTTCCTGAAATGTTCTGACCTTGTGTTCTCTGATGTGGTTTATGTTCAGGTAGATGAACTTGCTTCTAGGACAGGGCTAGTTTGAGGCCTGGGATGTGGTTTATTATCAGGTCTCTGGTTTTGCCTGATGCTCTTGGAGGCTGCTGCTTCTAGAGAGGTGTCATCCCGCCTTTGAGCTCTTTCTCGTGCCCCTCCCTCCTCAGCTGCAGGCTTAGGCCCTGCCTCCCAGGAGAAATCCATTTGTCTTCCCAGAGAGGGAGTGGACAAGCAGCTGAGAGGTGGCAGGGTAGTAAAAGCCAGTGCTGAGGCTGCTGATCCTAGCACAGCAGTACTCAAAATGCTTCCAGCCTTGCCTTAGACCCCCTAAAACTCCAGGGCAGTATTTCTTTTGGTTTACCACCTCCCTACCTTTGGATGCATTTGGGTGGGAGTGAGGTGCCAAGATCCCCACCCCCATTCCTTGGGGAGTGCTTTGCCCAGAATCCAGTCCCTAAGTAAGGCAGCCTGGCGCTAATTCCTCCTCCCTCTACCCCCCTTTACCTTCATCCCCAGCAGCAGAAGCTGGGAGGAGTGTTCAAAGAAGTCTGGGTCTTCTTTGAAAGCAGGGAGGCCTTAGCAGCTGCTCCTAGTCTCTCATTAAACTCCTTCGTGGCCTTTGGGTGGAGATTATGGGTAGGCTGGAGGGGAGAGGGTGGGCAGGGTGAACCAGAGCTCAGAAGGCTGATAGAGGTTTCAAGTGCGACTGATAGGTAGGCCTGTTGGAGGGAGGTGAATGTCCCTTGAAATCATACCTCTCAAACGCCCCTTTCCCACTATAGCCAGGATTGGAGATGGGGGGAGGGGCGGAGGAAAAGGAAGCCAGGGAAGCACCCAGTTCTTGTCTGGGGTCCCCATCCCCTCGCTGAGCGTCCCCTCTCTCCCCCACCCCCTGCCCAGGAGAGAGCTGCGAGGACAAGAGCCCGCCGGGCCCAGCATCCAAGCGGGTACGTACAGCATACACCAGTGCGCAGCTGGTGGAGTTGGAAAAGGAATTCCACTTCAACCGCTACTTGTGCCGGCCGCGCCGCGTGGAGATGGCCAACCTGCTGAATCTCACCGAACGCCAGATCAAGATCTGGTTCCAGAACCGGCGCATGAAGTACAAGAAGGACCAGAAGGCCAAGGGCATCCTGCACTCGCCGGCCGGCCAGTCCCCTGAGCGCAGCCCGCCGCTCGGCGGCGCCGCTGGCCACGTGGCCTACTCCGGCCAGCTGCCGCCGGTGCCGGGCCTGGCCTACGACGCGCCCTCGCCGCCCGCTTTCGCCAAATCGCAGCCCAATATGTACGGCCTGGCCGCCTACACGGCGCCGCTCAGCAGCTGCCTGCCACAGCAGAAGCGCTACGCGGCGCCCGAGTTCGAGCCCCACCCCATGGCGAGCAACGGCGGCGGCTTCGCCAGCGCCAACCTGCAGGGTAGCCCAGTGTACGTGGGCGGCAACTTCGTGGAGTCCATGGCGCCCGCGTCCGGGCCTGTCTTCAACCTGGGCCACCTCTCGCACCCGTCGTCGGCCAGCGTGGACTACAGTTGCGCCGCGCAGATACCCGGCAACCACCACCACGGACCGTGCGACCCTCATCCCACCTACACAGATCTGTCGGCCCACCACTCGTCTCAGGGACGCCTGCCCGAGGCCCCCAAACTGACGCATCTGTAGCGGCCGTCGCCGGCCCAAGCTGGCGGCGCAATTACCTCTTTTGCTTTGGTGGTGGGGGTGGCGGGCGGGGCCCGCGGGGCAGCTCGGAAACCCCCTCCCCCGCTCTGGCCCGGCCGCTGCCTCCCGGGTCTCAGGCCTCCAGCGGCGAAGGCGCAGGGCGACCGGGCCTCCCCTCCAGGCGCGTCCTCCTTTTGGGGGTGACTCGCCATAAATCAGCCGCAAGGATCCTCCCCGTAAGCCTGACAGTGCCACATACTGCGGACCAAGGGACTCTAATCTGGTAATGGTGTCCCAAAGGTAAGTCTGAGACCCATCAGCGGCGCGCCCTGCAGAGGGACCAGAGCCGGGAGAGTCCTGGGCCTGGCCCACGTCTAGCGTAGTTTCGCAGACCTTAATTTATATGCTCCTTCCCGTCCCGTAAGGATTGCATTGGACTAAACTATCTGTATTTATTATTTGAAGCGAGTCATTTCGTTTCCCTGATTATTTATCCTCGTCTGAATGTATTTATGTGTATATTTGTAGATTTCTCCAGCCGAGCTTAGGAAAGCGCTCCCAGGCCATGGGGGTCACATTTCACCTCTTTAGTCCCCTTGGTCTGAACTAGTTGAGATAGTAGTTTTGAACAGTTGTAACCGTGGCTGGTGTTTGTAGTTGATGTAAAGGATTAAGACCGCAAATTGTCCTTCATGGGTAGAGTCAGGAAGCCCGGTGGTGTGGCACAACATACGTTAGTCATTTCTCAACAGCCACAGCCCTCGACACAGCTTATTGATTTCAAATTGTCTGGTACTATTTGAACAAATATTTAGAATAAAAAAATTTATCAGTCGGAAGTGTATCTGTGTGAATCACGCACACTTGCAAGCAGATCACTATGCCTTTATCTTTCGCACAGTTCCTTTGGAAGGCCCCGAAATAAACTGACCCTTTCAGAAAATTATTTTATCTGGAATCTAGTGAAGATTGGTTCTGGGGATACTTGATTCCCTTCCAACTATTGAAATTGGGGAGGGGGAGAATGAGGATGCAAACCTAGAAAGGTTCTGGGCAGGATAATTTAGACAGGACCTTTCAAAAGCAGTGCCCACATGGCTGTTTCTACCATCCTCTTTCTAGACACAACCGACTATTGCATTGGGGAGGCCAGAGCTCAATTTTTCTGCGTTAAGTAATAAAATAAACTCTGAAAGAAAACTGACAATCAAAGAAAAGACACAAGATAAGTCATAAGAAGAGATGAGCTATGAAAAAGCTAAGGTGCAGAAAAATAAACTATCGTTTGGAGAACACGCACCTAAGCTTTTTTCTCTAGGAAATGCTGTCATGGATTATTCGTTTGTAGTGGTCATGAGTTCATTTCTAAAGAAAACAAACATTCCCCACCATGTAAATTAATAAAAGTTTCATTAATGAAACAAAACAAGTATAAACACCTTGTTTCCTCCTGTTTCTTTGTACAAAACGGGCAAAAAAGTCTTCGCGGATTTATAACTATTTTGTAAATATTAGTGTGGCTTCTGCTAGGGGTGGACAACTTACCCGCTCCTATGGGAGGGGCCATGTAGAAAACGCCTTCAGATAAGGTTCAATTCTTTTGTATTTCAGCAAAGTCGGCCCACGCATTTCTATTTGGTTTGACAAATAACGCAACTCCCACTACATCCCCGTGACACGAGGTGAAATTCCTATTGTGTGGAAATAATTGAACTTCTCATCTTCTGGTGGAACAACAATCGTTTCTATTTGGATGTTTGTGTTTCGCTAAGTAATGATGGCTCAAAAATCATATTTAGTTTCCTTGTTCCTTTGTGCTGTTTTTAAAATGGCATGTTAGACTGGGGGCGGGAGGGGATATCTTTTTGCTAAATTTCACTTTATCCGAGCAGGCTTAAAGTATATATGTTGTAGAGGTGTATCAACAGAATAAATAACTTCAATCGAAGGCATATTTTACCCGCTTTCAAGGCTTAACGTTGTTTTCTATGAAATTTGCATCCATAGGCAGAATTTCTAATTGTCTTGTAAGAAATTATTTTTTAAGCTATTAGGGAAATCAAAGAAGAGCTCGCCGCCTTGCAGGGATTACAATCACCTCTCTTAACTGGCTAAATATTAAGTAGATGAATTGTCAGGCTGCTTGAATTCAGCCCGGTTTTCCCTCATCTCCTCTTCCTACCATAAATAATAATAAAAATACATAATGCATCACGGCTCCAGGCGTTTTCCAGCGCGGTGTGTTACCGCAGGAGTATCTGCTGAGTCTGCGGGTGTCTGCAAAGCCCCAAGTGTCATTTGCGGCTTAGGGTTTCATGGATTAGACTTTAAACGGTGTCTAGCCCGGCTGACATCAGCTTCCTCTCACACTCAGGCTCCAAGGAAGCGCGGGGTTGGGGGCTCCCTCTCCAGGCAGCGGCAGCCTCCCAGAGGCCCTCCTCTCCAGGGAGGTGAGGGCTTGGACCAAATCTGCGGCTGCCACCTCTGGAGGTTCCCAAGATTTCCGAGAACGGCTGGGATCTGTTCCTGCTACTGGCGTGAGAGTCATCTGATGGGCACCCTCGGGGGCTCCCGGCGCGGGTGGGGGGAGCCGTGCAAGGGCGCGTTCCCGGGCGGCCACCCGCCCAGGCGAGAGCCCGCGGCACAGCCATTTAAAACTTCATAAATTATAAACAAGCCGCCTTGGCCTTCGCCATAAATTCCGCTTCTCTTGAGCCTGCAATTAGTGTTAGGAAGCACCCGAGTCTAAACACAACCAAACGCCCTCTGAAGGGCCCAACTGCCCGAGGTTGCAAACCTTTATTTATTTCCCAGTGCCACCCCCTCTGCACCCGAGGCTGCACACAGTCGCCTCCTCCCCCGCCACCGCCGGCGGTGCACACTCGGCTGGGTTCCCGCTCTGCGAGGGAAGGTCACAATAGCCGCTCTATCGGCGGAGGCTCCCGCCTCCTCCCTCCCGGGTCTCGGAAAAGCAAAGAAAGAAGAGGATGGGGGAGGGGAAACCGGCCCCAGCAGCAGGGCCCTGCGGGGAAGGCAGCCTCCACCGTGGCCGGGATCTCTCTCCCGGGACGGGTGCGTCTAGGGCGCCAGGGGCGGGGGCAAAGGGAGCGCACCAAGGCCTCCAGGCTGCTCGAGGCCCCGCTGCCGAGCGCAGGGTCGAGGGTGCCCCCAGCCCCCGCGCCATTGTATTCGAGGCTTCCCCACGGGTTCCACATAAAGGAAGCGCGGGGCGACGCCTGGAGGTGGGGACAGGCCGGCCTCGCTCCCGGCATCGGTATTTGAAAGGTCTACCGCGTTTGCCCAAAGGGAAGAAAGAGGTCTTTGGCTCAGGCCTTGGCCAGTTCTTTTTTCCTATGGAGACAGCTTTGGGGGAGGTGGGAATCAGGGAGGTCGTGGGGCCTCCAGAGGTCTGAAGAAAGGGGTCAGGCAGAGAGCTCCGGCCCATGGGTGTGGGGTGGCAGTCCTCTGGCTTGGTTGTTTTGCCCAGGCAATCAAATGTGAACTAAGGCAGGAGAGCGGTGAGGCAGCCAGAACAGCCCACTGCAAAATGGGAAGTGGGGGTGGGGAAAAAGATTCAGGCAGAGGGAGAGCTTCCGTTGCAGCCAGGAAAAACTCAGGACCCATCCTGGAGTGACAGTGCTCAGACCCAACTACTAGCCAGGAAGAACCGGAAAGTGGCAGAGGAAAGGCCTGGAGAGTAGCCCTGGCCACAGGTAAGGAGGTAAGAAAGGGCGATTAAGTACATTTTCTGCCTCCTGGCTTTCAGACCTCAGCCTCATCTAGGGACCTGACAGAGAAAAATCCGCCTCTGATGGAATCATTAAGTTAACCATCCATTTGTACCATTTCTTTGTACAGGCTTTCAAATGAGAGGGAGAGAATATAGAGTGAATACGTTCCCCTTGGTGCAGCCCCAAGCCTAGTCTCTATCAGAGACACATCAGCCAAATTGGTTTCTGAGGCCCCAGAGGCTGCTAACCTTGCTGAACAAGATTTTTCGAATTTCTATCTGTTAGGAGTATTAAAAGATAGTGATTACCTATACTTGCTGCTTGTTCTTCTCCCTTCCCCAGTCTGGACCAGCCCACTGGCCCTTAAGTGAAGTGTATCTTCTCAGCCAGCAGGCTTGGGAGCTCAGGCTCCCCATCTGTTGAGGTTTTTCATTAGGGAGGTTGAAGAGGATGTGTGTGTGGGTGTATGTTTGAATAACAAAGAAGTAACCCTTCATCCTAATAAAAAGTGTCTCTCTGCTTGACCTGGGGGTGGGGGGAGGCAGAAGCTTGTTTACACCTTCACTATTCAAGGGATAGTTCTAGACCTGTTTTGACTTTATCCTGAGACATAGCTGAAACTTCCTCCTGAAGACAAGAAGTGGTTAATCCCAGTTACAGGTATACGAAGGTCCTCTTCATGTGGGAGTTCTTGTCATTACTTTGGTTCGTCTTTCAGAAACTGAAAGAAAACAGTAAGAACAGAAGTTTGTCAGTAGGCAAGAAGAGAGGCAGAAGGCCCAAGTTCCCCACAAGCCTTCAGGATACTAAAACTTCATTTATACTTAGGGTCCAGGTGAGCAGCCTATTCCTAGACATTTTGGGCACAGGGAGCTGAAACTAGGTTGTCACCAGTCAGCCCTTACCACCTTAGAGGACTGGCTCTCAGATCTCTCTTGCAGTAAGGCCTGGATTGGGCACAGGTGTTCTCTGCACCTACTACATTGGTGGTGTTGAAGAAAAAGAATGGTGTATTGAAAGGATCATCACAGAGGATGAAATCTTAGTTCTCATTGTTCCCCTGTTTCCTATTGCAGCTACAAATGCCCTTATCTTTGGGGCCCAAGGCTGGGGTCAAATGGATTTATGTATTTGGCCTAAAGCCCATTCCTAAATACTTCCCTCAGGTCTAACATCCACCTCTGCAAGTTGGAAAATACAAAGATAATCCAAGGGTCTATTTTCAGGGCAAGTTCAGCGTGAAGCGCAGTGAACCAAATGCTTCTCTGCATATGGGAGAAGAGCCAAGATAGACGTCCAATCATCTGCAGTAGCAGAGGCAGGTAAAGGGTCCTCAGAAGATCTTTAAGGTGGAAGTTGTTGCGTGAGTCTACTTTTCCTAAATCTTGTGCCAAAATGTCTTGACTGGTTCCTATAGCTAGCTAGTCTGAATCATTTTTACGGAAGAATAATATCTGGAAAATCACTAAAAAGTACGGTTTTCACATCAGTAAATGCCAGGAGAAGAGAAGACCCTAATTTCATGGCAACCTCTGGTATAGATATCGTGATTTTATCCGGAAAGCAGGACTTAAAACCAGGCCAGGAGGGCTTGTTGGGCCAGGAGCGTCCCTGACTTGTGGGGAGACTGGGAGAAGGCCTTTTGATGGCTCTATTGTTCCAGCGCTGCCCTACAAATACCATACCCCTCCTCACCGCCTCCACAAGGGCGGGGCAGGAAAGTGGCCCGGGGAGCTGAGCTCTGGAGAGCTGGTACCAGTGTCCCTCACCCCCCCCACCCCGCCCCCGCTAGCCCTTGGGACAGCGACGACGCCATCCCCGCCTCTGGCAGAGAACACACAAAGGAAGCCCCGACCCGTCCTTGGACCTGGGGACACTATGGGGAGGGAGCTGGCGTGGACCCCGAGTCCAGGGGCCCCGACTCCCGCGGGGAACAATAGCCGCCGCCTCCCGGGGGGTCGGGCAGTCTGGCTGCCTGGCCGCACAATGGCCCGCGCGGGTCCGCGCCGCCACGTGACGTGCGCGCTCGCTCCGGCTCCCGCCCTCGCGGCCGGGCTGCCGGGGTTGGTGGGTGTTCCCGAGCCCACCTGGAGCACTTTGGAAAGACAAACGGTGAGTTAATCACCCTGCCGGCTGGCGGCCGCGTCCCCTCTTCCCGCGAGGGGGCCTGCTGAGGGGCCAGTGTGCGGGATTTCTCCGTGTGTGTCTAGGGTGGGGGCGGGAGAGGAGAGTCCTATTAAGAGTTCATCAATCACCTGGTGTGCACTTTTCGCTCGACAGCGGTTCCTCCTACTCCGGAGCAAGTCTGGGCCAGCTGGGATCCGACCAGAAACCGCAGGCGGAGACGCAGGCGCGCAGGCGGAGCACAACCGGAGGGCGCGACCTGCCGCCCTGCGCCCACCCAAAGACGCAGCTTGGGGCCGAGGGACTGGCCGGCCCGACACCTCCTCCTCACATGGGGGCCACCACTGCCGCCCGCCGGCCCCACCCTTGGATTAGGGTGCCCGGGCCTCCGCGACATGCCTGCACCCACGTCCGCCCCTAACCCACAGTGACCCTGCATCTCCCACCCCTCCACACCTCCTGCTTGCCCACATGACACCCTTCAACGCTGCTCTAGCCCCAGAAAGGGACAAAACCACCTCTGAAGGCAGGGCAAGAAAAATCCCAAGGGGTCAGAAGGTTCTTGCAGACACTGTTTTAAGTGTCCCTTGTTTACCGGCAGGAGTATTTGTGTGGGAGGAAGTAGGTAAGACGGCTATTGAACTTGGAATTAAACTTGAATGCCACTTAAAATAACAATAAAAATATACTTAAAACACCAACCACAATGATATGCCTTAACTCTCTCTTCTGGTGTGAGCACAAGATTCTTGAATGGTTTTACTTCCAAAGGGTTCATTTCAGAAACACGGGAAGTGATAAACTGCAAGTTTCTCTCCGCAGCTATTAACGTTAGAGCTGTTTACAGCTGGAGGGTAGGGGTGGAATGAATGCATTCTAACACCCTTTGGAGTGGTACACGCTGTCCTCTTCGTAAATCCTAACAAATTTCTGGCCTAGACCTTCTTTTACCTTTTTGCTTGGGGACATGGCTGAGATGTTTCTGAACGTAATGTGTTGCCTCAGCCCATGGGAAAGAGCCCCCCCAAAGGACAGAGTCCTAGCTTTGCCCCCTCTTCCCTCAGCCTTCTTCTCTTACCTCATCCTCTTGGGTGAAAATTACCTTGCTTTACAGAAATGTTCTATCATTTTGCTTCAGATAGGTATAAACTGAAGCATTAAGCCTCACGCAGTGTCCTGGACTCACTGAGCCTGAATATACTGATGCTGTTGTCCTTGTCCCTCCCCCTTGCCTTTCACCAATGCCTACTGAACATCCTATGTGCACTGTGTTGGGATACAAAGATGAGTCGTTGATGGTGTGTGCCCTTCGATCTAGTGGGGGAAAGAAATACCATGAAACAATGTGACAGTTGCTGTAACAGAGGTGTGGTCAAAACGTTCCTGGAATACAAAGGAGCCGTTAATAGTACTGTAATGTCAAAAAATGATATTTAGAAGAGGTGAATTTGGGTTCATGAAGTATAAGAGCTTTTGAGGCCAAGAAGGAAAAGGACAGACCAACAGGCAGAGACAGCAACTCATGCAAAAGCCAGGAGGGAAGAAAGAGCTAGGTCTGGACTTGGAATGAGAGGAGTTTGGAGTGGGTGCATACTGGCTGGAAAGAAATGTATAGGGTTCCTGTGAAGGAATCTGGACCTACTTTGTAGGCAGTGGGGAGGTACTGAAGGTTTCAAGCTAGGGTGTGAAGTTAGGTATTTCGAAGGTAACTTTTGGGGATACTGTGTCTGATTGTAGAGGGGAAAGGAGACAGGAAGAACACAAAAAGGTGCTGCTTCAGTAATCCAGCCAAGAGAGGAACTAGCAAGTTGAGGACAAAGAAGTCATTGAGGAGGTAGATTTCACAGGGCTTGGTGATCAATTGGAGTAAAAGAGATGTAGATGTTAATCCCCAGATTCCAGGGCCTGAGTAGATAGGCCATTCACCAAAATGAATAGAGGAGGGAGAAGAGAAGACTTTGCAGGGGAATCTAATGATTCAGGTCTACACTGTATCTTCTGCTTTGCTACTGATATATCCTGTGACCCTAAGCAAGCCACTTAATCTTTCTGGACTTAAGTTGCATCAGTGAAACAGTCAATAAAGATATCTACCTCATAGGTTTATCATTAGAGGTGTGTGTGTGTGTGTGTGTGTGTGTGTGTGTTAGGTACTATTATTGTCACCAGGTTCAAGTGAGTGTTCTACATAAAACTAAAACCTAGGGAAAACGTGCCCCTGCCCACACCATGCTGATTATTACTTGGATCCTAGGTGGCCAGTAAGAAATAAGTCTTAGGGAAATTAAAAGCAACACCACCCTACTGCTTCCTGGATATTGAGTCCAAGCTAATGCTTAGGACTAGACTAGATCAGATTGCTAATCAGAGTCCTTCTGCTTCCAGAGGGGCACTCTCTAGAGGATTCATGCAGAAATGCGGTCTTGGTATTAGACCACTAAAGAAGAGGCCTCTTAGCAGATGTCAGAAAGCTTCTGTGCTTTTTAAAATATCATGTCTCTCAGGGAATGCTTGAAGCCACCCACTCTCTTCTGAACCTCCTTCAGCCCTGTGTGGAACAGTGTAATATAGGAAAGAGTACTGGACATCTGACTTTGGTCATTTACACTGGGTGTGACTACAGCAAGTTGTTTATCTTTTCTGTGGCAGTATTATCATTTGTAAAACAGAATTAGAAAATATCAAATAAGATAAGGAAGAATGATGTCTTGGGAGATGCTATAAGGGTAAGCAAAAGGTATTTTTCACTTATCAGACTGGCAAAAATAAAAAACTTTAATGTCCCACTGACTTGGCAAGAGTGTGAGGAAACAAACTCTCAGATGTTGCTGGTAGACGTGCAAATTGACTCATTTTTATGGAGTGCCGTTGGAAAAATGTATTAAAATTGCCAGTGCACACACCTTTTGACTAACTTCACTTCTAGGAATTTTTCTAATAGGTAAAGGCTTGACTATATATTTGTAAAAGCGAAAAATTGGGAAAAAAGAAAAGCAACTAAATGCCCATTAACAGTGACTGGCTAAATAAAGTGTGGTAGGTGTAGTGTACACCAGAACAGTATGAAGTTGTAAAAATAAATCAAGACATCCTGCATGCATTTATATGGAATGGTCATCAAGATATAGCTGGGAGAAACACGGTGCAAAACAGTCTATCTAGCATGCTACCATTTGTGCAAAAAAAGTGAATACACAAATATGTGAATTGTTTAGGTAGAAAGTATCTGTGGAAAAATATACAAGAAACTAATAAAACTGGTTGCCTGTGTGAAGAGGAACTAGGTGGCCTGGGACAAAGGCGGGAGAAAGACTTTTAACTGTATAACTTCTTGTACCCTTTGAATCATGACCCATGTAAATTTGAATTTATTACCCTTTAAAACATAAAGGAACAACAACAAAAAAGGCTACTACAAATATAACTGAGCAGGGTGTACCGATGGGTGTTCACATTGTCCTTATTTGTACTTAACTGTATCCAGCAAAATTAATCTTGGGACACTTCTTGTTTTGTCTTTACCTCAGGGCCCTGAGGCTGATCTACCTCAACAGGACATGACGGCATTCTTGACCCTTTTTTGGTGGTGGATGGGTGGGGACCCAGGGCCATCTCTGCTCTCCTTTGTAGGAGTAGATCACAGTGGGGCTACAGAAGTCTAGGGCAGGGTAGCAAGCCTCTTTGTCAGTCCCACTGACTGGCCTCGAAGAAACAAGGGCACCTCCTTGAACACTGCTCTACTTGCTCTGGAGCGAGGCCTACCACAGTTGCTGAGAGGTAGCTGTCCTACTTCTCCCTCTTTGCAGGCTGTGGAAAGGCAATGGACCATGGAGAGCTGGGAGACCCAAGGTAGTTTCCTCATATTTTGTAGGCTGACTCTGCTTTTTTTAGCCTCTGGTAAGGTGACTTTGTCTCTAAAATTAGGGGTTTGCTGTAGCTTGTTAGCTCTAAGGTACCATCCTGCGTTGATATTTTAGGCTGTGGAAGGTCAGCCTTTAGCCAGAGAAAGAGTTACAGCTTTGGCCAAGGGACATTTGGCCCCCACTGGATCCCCAGGGCTCAAATGCACATTCCAGACAATTAGAGAGAATGGAAGGAAATAGAATAGAATCCTTCCTCTTGAGATTTCCCATTCCCATTCCTTCCCTCTTCCTGTTGCCTCAGAGAATCACTCTAAATTTTCTCTGAAGAGACTGGAAGAGACAAATCTCTTTGTCTTCCCAACCCACTGGCATCATCAAAGCCAAGCTAGGGAAGTGCAAAGGCAGAAGGGAGCTCTTGCAAGGCAAAGTCCTGCCTTTGCAGGACAATCTCTGCAAAGCACTAATTGGTCAGCAAAACTTGGGAAACTTCCCACTGACCACTTCTTAAGGATATATTCTGGAACTTCAGCTCAATTGGACTTAAGTTTTACTTTGGCATTGACCTCTCTGACACCCAACAGACTTCTGGACACTTCACATATACTCATGTGTCAGCTAGTCGTGACCACTCCTCGTTTATGGTCCCTCCCACAGAAACATCTCCTTTCTTCCCACACTGTCCCATCCTCACAATGACCACCCAAGAGGCTTGCTAAAAATAAAGACTCCTGTGTCTGATCTAGGTGTAGGCCAAAGAACCTGAACTTTTCTAGAAGACTTGATGATGATTCCTACCCCACATGGTGTGGTTTTGGGAGCCAATACTTTAAGGATAAACTTTAGCCAGTATTAGTCATGGTAAATACACACCATTCTGTTCATTCTTTATTTCTGTGCAACAAATGTTTGCTGAATGCCTCCATGTGCCAAGCACTGGTTTGACCAGTGAGCCCTTCGTTCACAAAGCTCCCAGGGAAAGGCACAACACTTTTAACTGTTTTTCTGAGGGAAGGGCATGTTATCAGACTTCCATGTTATCAGGGTTTAGAATTCCTGTCCTTAGGACTCCCTCCATCCCCACTTCTGTCCTAGGATGACTGAAGGATGCTACAGGGAACTGCATCTTAATATACATTTTATTTTATTGGGTTGAAGAGAAAAAGGCACACTCTCCCTTTCACCCCCCAAAACAAGACTTTATTTGCATTGGGATGTGGAGCCAAGAGTTTCAATGTGCTCAAATGTCCCCAAGAGAAAGCATGATGGCACTTATGGAGGGGGTTGCCAGGGGCTTCTTGGGAACAACTTTAAATATAAAGAAGACCAGTCGGGCTTGGTGGTCAGCCTGAAATTCCAGCACTTTGGGAGGCCGAGGCGAGTGGATTGCCTGAGTCCGCGGGTTCAAGACCAGCCCAGGCAACTTGGCAAGACCTCATCCCTACAATAAATAAAAAATTAACTGGGCATGGTAGTTCACGCCTGTAGTTCCAGCTACTTGAAAGGTTGAGGTGGAAGTATCACCGTAACCCAGTAGGTCGACGCTAAGCTGGTCATGAGTGGCCATGAGTGTGCCACTCCAGCCTAGGTAACAGAGTGAGATTCCAACTAAAAAAAAAAAAAAAAAATATATATATATATATACACACACACATGTATTTATATATATTTTTTATATGTATATTATATACATATATAAAGAAGACCAGACTGCCACCCTCCATCACTTCTGCCTGCAGAAAAGCAGTTTGTTGTTAGAACGGGAGAGAAAGGTAGTCATGAAAGGGGTGGGGAGTGGGTAGGGGGTGGCTGCTGTGGTGAGCAGGATGGGAAAGATTTCAAAGCATTCCTACATCAAACACAACCTGGCAATCAGGCCCCTCTGCTGTCACCTCCCATGGAGAACTCAGCACCAGGACCCAGCAGGGCAAGTGACCCTTGGGAATTCGTGGCTTGACAAGTCATAAAATTAGTAAAGTATTTCTCCCACACCATGTGAACATCTAAGAGGCAAACTCTAAAGTTACTCAAAATATCCTGATTCACATATTTCCACATTTCCCCTAATATCTTCTAATTTCTCCTTAGAGAATTATAGATTAAGGTTCTTCTAGAGCAGATTTATAGTATAGCTAAGAACTGTGTCAGAAATGAATATCTTTTCTTTTGGCTTGAGAATGTCTTTTTCCCTAGCCTAACCTCCTCCAACAAAATGCCCTTACATAGTAACCCCTTGGCAAATGTCTGTTGAATCTGAATATGAGATGACCAGAGTGTTGACTTTCAACCAGAACCAGCCTTGGAGTGGAGATGCCAACTCTGATCCCCAGTGTGTGGGATATGCCAAGGATTTAGAGACTAAAGGCAGTGGAGAGAGGGATGACCAGAATGTAGCCCTCTGTATACAATTACCAGGAAACCACTATTAGGTCTGAGCAAATATTGAAGCCCCCACCCCAACTCTTACCCAAAGTTGTGAAAACAAGTATAGATATTTTTCAAAGATGTAATTATCTTCAGGACACTTTCTTCTCTCAGCAAGGCTAAACCTCCACAACTTTGCTTGAGGGAAATAGTGTGGATAGCTCTAAGGTGCATCAAAGTCCAGGCTTAATTGTGTTAAGGATGACCCAACCTTTGCCCCAACTGCTTAGTGGCAAAAATTTAGTCTTTGTTGCCATGAAAGTTGCCAAGGCACCTAACTAGGATACCTGTTTCTTTTTCCTGAAACCTTAGAAAAAAGGCCCTTAATTTGATAGGTTTTGTCAGACTTGCCAAACAATCAGACTGGGTTTTCTGTCCTAAGTCCTGGGTTGCAGTCAGCTAGGTGTCTTCCCCAAAGAGGTTTACAAACCAACCTTCCTTCTTGACTCACAGAGCCTCTGGAGTTGTGATAGGACCTAGGAGCTACGATAGGACAATTCCCACTTGAAAAAGGATTGTGAGAGCTGGGACATCCTACAGAAGTGGCCATTAAAATTTAGCTGGGGAGGGGGGGAGGCAATGTGAATACAGCAGCATCTTGCTTCCTGATACTTTTGCATGAATGGCACAGAAGGAGGGCAGTGGAGAAATGCATCTACATTTGAAGGCTGAGCTAAGCCATAAGTCGTCTCATCATTTCCTGACCAGAGGTGCTAAAAACCATTTAGGACCCTTGTCTTCTGACTGGCTACAGGACAAAACCGGAAGGAGCAAAATCAAGGCTGAAGGGCTATTTTCCACGCAGGATGCTATTTCCCCATCAAACTCAAGAACTCCAGCAGTGCAGGAACTACAGACCCTTTTACTTGGTGATCATTCCTAAGCAACCACCCTCTACCCTCTCCCCTCAACCTGTGGGCACCCCACTCCCACCGTGGTTCAACTTCAGCCTCCCCAGCAATCTACCCTTTAAACGTGGCTTTGTTTATTCCTAAATTCACCTCCCCATAAGGAAATGGCTCCCTGGGCTGTGATGGCTCCTACTCTCCAGACTTACTTAGAGTGGAATTTTAGGCGAGGGCTCCATCGCTCTTTCATGACAAGTGGATCAGTAAAACAATAACAAAACTTTGGTTATCATAACTCAGAGGCTGTAACAGATCAACTTTTCAAGGGCATTTGAATTACCTGAGAGTTGACTCTGTAGAGTCTTCATCCTCACAGGGTTTCAGGAAATCCCCGAGTTTCACCACCCCTGAATGTAAATAACCTCCATTTATTGATATAATTTGTTATTTTCCTACAGCCCCCAAAAGGGAAACATTAAAAGAAACGCCCAAGGGAGTCAGAAAGTTTGTCATTGTAAAGCTGGTCTTTGTAACCTTTCGACTCTTCATTTCCTGTGCCAATTGCACTTTTATTTCCCGTCTCTCTACACTCAGTAAACAAAACCATATTATCAAGGGAAAGAAGTGGGCCCATTAACATTGTGCGCCCTCAGATTTCACTCGCAAGAGACGACGCAGCACTTATCTGATGGAACAGAAGCTTTAATTGCTTCGAGGTACAAGCCCATCCAAACCTCTTCAGTCAAGCTTCTTGCTGAACGGAATGCAGGCCGGTGCCGGTGCCTGTCTCCCAGATAGGCGTCCACCACGACACGGAGTGTTGATTCTAACAACCCAGTCAGAGGGGAAAATGTGCTCAACTTCTCCACAAGACAGAAACTGTATCTTCTATCCAAATCAAAACCCAGCACCGCAACTCTGGCCCTCACCATACCACAAACGGCGAGGGGTGGGAGAAGCCGAAGGGAGAAGGCTGCGAAATCACGTGGACAGAAAACCTAGGCAAAAAGTGAAAATTTCGTCCCGCCCTAGGCGCAAAGCATCTTAACGGTATAAGATGAAGTCTCAGGAGGGGGGGGAAGGGGGATAGGAAAGAAAAAAACAAACATCTGCTCTAGGTTTAGGAGAGGGGTAACATCAGTGCCAAGAATCCCGAAAGCGCAGAGGACTCAGAAAAAGGGAAGAGGAACAACTTTACCTTCCCTGGAGAAGGGCGGGGAGCGGTCCCGACAGGCCGAGTTCCACACGTCCGTTTAACCCCTTCGACGCCGACGCGCCTGCATTCCGCACCCGAGGGACTAGCCACCCATGATTCAGAGGAACTGAAGCAGCCCTCGCCCTCTCCATCCCCTCGCCCGAGCGCCCGGTCCTGCCTTTCTCCCCCACTCCCCGCCCCGACCTCGCCCAATACCTGTCCAGGGAGCAAACTTCCTGTGTCCTGGCTCCGCCCCGCCTGGGGCAGCCCCCGAGCCGCGCCGGCTCTCCCGGGGCTGGGAGGCGTTGGGCGGCAGCCCTCGCTGCTTTGGCTAACTTGGCGGCGGGGCAGACGCGGGGAGCAGCGCGCCAGGCGGGACCGGGGCTGTGCGGAGAGGCCACCCATTGGCCAGCCCGCGCCACGTGGCCGCCCCCGCCGGTATATGAGGCCACTATTTACCCCCGACTCGCTCGCCATGGCTCGGCGAGGGCAGCGCGGGTAGAGAGAGTAGGCGGCACGGCGGTCCTGCCCAGCCCGTGCCCGGTTCCTCACCCCAGCCCCGGCCTGCGCCCTCGGGAGGGCGGGCCGGAGCCATGAGCTCCTACCTGGAGTACGTGTCGTGCGGCGGCGGTGGCGGCGGCGGCGGAGTCGGCGGCGACGTGCTCAGCTTCGCACCCAAGTTCTGCCGCTCCGACGCCCGCCCCGTGGCCCTGCAGCCCGCCTTCTCCCTGGGCAGCGGCGACGGCGCCTTCGTCAGCTGCCTGTCCCTGGCCGCCGCCAGACCTGCGCCTTCGCCCCCGGCCGCCCCCGCGCAGGCCCCCGCGCCCGCGGCTCGGTACGCGCCGTGCACCCTGGAGGGCGCCTACGAGGCGGGCGCGGCACCTGCAGCGGGGACAGCGGCGGGGGGCGCGGACTACGGCTTCCTGGGGCCCGGGTCCGCGTACGACTTCCCAGGCGCGCTTGGGCGGCCGGCCGACGACGGCGGAGCGCACGTCCACTACGCCACCTCGGCTGTGTTCTCGGGCGGCGGCTCCTTCCTCCTCAGCGGCCAGGTGGACTACGCGGCCTTTGGCGAGCCAGGCCCCTTCCCGGCGTGTCTCAAAGAGCCAGCCGACGACCACCCCGGGGCCTTCCAGACCGCGTCCCCGGACCCCGGCGCCTACCCCAAGTCCGTCTCTCCTGCCTCCGGTCTCCCCGCCGCCTTCAGCACGTTCGAGTGGATGAAAGTGAAGAGAAACGCCCCGAAGAAAAGTAAGTACGTGGGCCGTGGGTGGGGACACGGAATTGCGCGGCCAGCGCGCTGCCGTGGTCCCCCTAAACAGCGGTTTGTATTGTATGGGGAAAACGCGTACCCGGGCGTTACTAAAGCAGGAGAATTCCCCTAAGCACGCCTGAAAATGTGCCGGGCATTGAGGAATTACAGGAAGGTGCTCTTCGTGGACACCTGGAGGGCTGCGCTGTGACTTTGAGTCCAATCAGCCCCGCTGACGCCCTGTCTTTACGTTGCAGGCAAACTCGCGGAGTTTGGAGCCGGTAGCCCCTCCAGCGCGATCCGCACGAATTTCAGTACCAAGCAACTGACAGAACTGGAAAAGGAGTTTCATTTCAATAAGTACTTAACGCGAGCCCGCCGCATCGAGATAGCCAACTGCTTGCAGCTGAATGACACCCAAGTCAAAATCTGGTTCCAGAACCGCAGGATGAAACAGAAGAAAAGGGAACGAGAAGGGCTTCTGGCCACCGCCACCCCTGTGGCCTCCCTCCAACTTCCCCTCTCTGGAATAAGCCCCACTAAGTCTGGCAAGAACCCGGGAAGCCCTTCTCCAGCCCAAGAGCCTTTGTGAGGTTCAGTCTCGAGGCTGGGAAACCGTGTCCAGTAGAAGTCACAAGGCACCCTATATAGAGGGGTGGAGTTGGGCGGACAGGAATTAGTAGGAATTTATCTTGGAAAATGAAGTACCTCAGCTGGCTTCTGAGTTCCAGGCTGTGTGTAAAGATGTTAATTTGGTGTCTCATAAGCCACCCGCTTGGGTATTATTTGTGTCTTATCGGGGAAAAGATGCCCAGCTGCCAGCCCAGCTCTGCTGCTGCGTTGTCTAACTTAGTCATATGAATTCTTGGGTGCAGGTTGGCAGACTAATAGTTGTTGAGTTCTGCCAACTCTCTGATGTGTCCAGAAGACCACCTGCCCACATTTTTTTCTAGTTTTAATTTAAAGAATGCAGCTACATATATTCAGCTTGAGATGACCAAAGCTAGTTAGTCTTCCTGATGTGGCTAAGGTGCTTCAATGATGATCTTCACATTTGCACTCCGGTTTTGTTACCATTTTTTCTTTAAAAACAGTTCCTACCTCTCCATGTGCCTGAGTGAAGATACAATTGCTGTTTAGTTACTAGCTGAACGAATCCACTAGCTGAACAAATACACGGGGTGGGTCAAGAGTGGAACCTGAACTACACCTTGACATCAGTTATTCAAACTTGAATGTAAATATATACAGTATGTATATATTTTTAAAAGGTTTGCTTGCAAGGAACTTATATGACATTTTATGTCATAGCATGTAAAGGGTTTGAGCTGTTTTTTGTAATAAAAACTACAGAATCTCCTTTCTGCTTTTCCCTACACTCTTTCATCTTGATTTTCTTTCTTTAAAGTTGGTTCCGTTTCCTCTATTTGGAATCTCTTGATTCTGCTATGACAGTTTTTTATGTTGGTAACTTTAACACTTACAGCTTGTATACACACACAGCAAGTTATGGACAGTTATATGAGCAGTTTAAGGGAGGAAACTACTCTGCCAAATATCCAAGTAACTAAGGAAATACTTTTCTTAAACCTTAAGTGTCCTAGTTTTATGATGGATTAAGTACACTGCACAAGAACTCAAAGGCTAGGTGCCTACCAATGTTGTAAAGCCAAGAAGACACTTCGGGGAGATCTCCTTGTTCTTTTGTCTCCCATCCTCACAAAAGGAAGAAGAAAGGTAACCCAAATACTTTGTTTCCTGGTTAGTATTCTCTGAGAAAGATAGCTGCACATCAAAAAGTTCTTAGTGGCTAAGTTCTCATTTCCAAAGTCAAGAAACTTAACAAAGGAGGCTGGTACAGGCCAGTAGTCAGATCTGTCAGTTCTTTCTACTTCCTGTGACCCAGACTGAGCATCTGGCTGAGAGAGACATAGCAGTGTCTTTCTGTTTTTATTTTATTATTTATTTATTTATTTTTTTGAGTTGGAGTCTCACTCTGTCACCCAGACTGGAGTGTAGTAGCCACTCCCAGCCACTGCAGCCTCGACCTGCTGGGCTCTCGCAATCCTTCCACCTCAGCCTTCCAAGTAGCTGGAACTACAGGCGCGTGCTACCACACCCGGCTCATTTTTGATTTATTGTAGAGATGAGGTCTCGCCAAGTTGTTCAGGCAGGTCTCGAACCCGCGGGCTCAGGCAATCCACTCACTTCAGCCTCCCAAAGCAATGGGATTACAGGCTGAGCCCCCGAGCCCAGTTTTTATTTTTATTTACTTCTTTGTTTTTGAGTTGGGGGTCTCACTCTGTTACCCAGACTGTAGTGCAGTGGCACTATCACAGCCCACAGCAGCCTTGACCTCCTGGGCTCAGGCAATCCTCCTGCCTCAACCTCTCAGGTAGCTGGAACTACAGGCATATGCCAGCCCACCCAACTAATTTTTTTTTTTTTTTTTGGTAAAGACAAGGTCTTGCTATATTGCCCAGGCTAGTCTTAAACTCCTAAGCTCAAGCAATCCTCCTGTCTTGGCCAAAGTGCCAAGATTACAAGTATGAGCTACTGCACCCAGCCTCTGGTTTTAAAAATGAAATATTTTCAAATGAATTCTTTGGAAGAAATACAGGCATACAATTTGAAAGCTGCCAGAGGGTATGTGGTTAAAATAAAACAAAACCACAATTTTCTTCTCAAATCTTATTTCCACCCAATCTCCCAGTTCTCATCTTTGGAGGCACCCATGTAATCTTGGGTTTTATGTAGTTTTTATGTAACCTTGCAGAAATATGGGAAGAAAATGCAATATAAGCACACAAAATCAAGTGGATACCTGAGACAATTTTGGGGGTTGATTTTTCTCATTTTTAAGCTATATCTTTAAATTTCTTTAGTTCAACAGAAAAGCTTAAAGGCCCAAAAAATCCGATAAGAACCTTAGCTCTTTTTTAAGCTAGATTTCTGGATTTCAGTGTAACGTTTCAAATCTAATAAGTCAGAAGTCTAAATAACTGTGAAGGATTACCTTTCCTAGAACACAGCAATGTGATTAGTTCTCTTAGAAGAATGAAATTACACTTAAATTCTTGTCCTTTGCACCCACAGTTTAATGGAGTTGAAGAAATAAAATTATCAGCTCTAACAAACCCTGCTGCTTAGAAGGAAAAGATATCACTTAAAAATGCAGGTATGTCAATATTATTCTTATGTTTCACCATCTGCTCTTCAATAACTTGATGCTAATCGGATCTTGTCTGAAGCAGCAGCCCCCTTCTGAGCTCTGCAGCTATTTGAAAGAACTTGTTAAAGGATCTGCAATCTGCTTTACCTCAGGGCTTCCCCTGCAGTAGTCTTTGACATGACAATGTTTCCTTTTTGATAAGCATTTAAATGTACACCTAAACAAAAAAATACCAACACGCTTGGTCATTTCCTTAATCTACCATCCTTTTCTCTGAGAAAATAAAGCTTTTCCTTTTGAAGCTAGCATTAGCACTTAACAGCCCTGATGGATGTCTTCCTTGATGAAGGTGGCTATTTTGACATTCGTATAATGCTGTTCTGTGAATCAGACCAATATTAGCTATTTTTTGACCAACCCCAGGGATCTTTAAAAGCTTTCTTAATGCAGATCACTACACAGCTATATTCAGTATTAGGAAGAGTTCTGGCTGGAGACCGGGATGAACGAGGTGACCTCTGGAGGTCCCTCCCAGCAATGAAAATGCTATAGAAACAATACAATGATTTCTGCATATTTTATTTTAGGCCTATCATTTGAAGAGAGTTTGGTTCTAAGAAAGCAAATGTAGTCTCTAGGACGACAGTGATACTGTGTTTATAAGGAAAAGTGGATTTTAGAAATTATCAAATACATCTTGTCAGTGGAGGTCCTTAGCCCATGTGGATTGTTTAGGGAGCATTCCCTTTCCAATTATTCAGAGCTTTGTGTGTCTTTGAATCAGATCCCTATGAAGTATGAGGTTGCTAGGTAAGTTTTGAAACTGCTCAAACAATCCCATTTCTATTTTACAAGATTTCAAACTAAATATGTGAATTCACTCTTTAGCGATGTTACAAGAATGAATACACAGTGGACGGTTCTGGCTTTGTATAATTAACTATTCAATGTTCCTTTGTCTTCGCATAATGATCTTGTGTCTACTTTTCTGGATTCAGGATAATTGTGAGTTAGGAAAAGGAAAACAGTTAATAACATAAACTTTCTTTTTTTTTTTGAGTTGGAGTCTCACTCTGTCACCCAGACTGGAGTGCAGTGGCATGCTCCCGGCCACCGCAGCCTCGACCTACTGGGCTCCAGCGATCCTTCTGCCTCAGCCTTCCAAGTAGCTGGAACTACAGGCGCGCGCTACCATGTGTAGCTAAATTTTGTTTTATTGTAGAGATGAGGTCTCGCCAAGTTGCCTGGGCGGATCTCGAACCCGCGGGCTCAGGCAGTCCACTCGCCTCGGCCTCCCAAAGTGCTGGGATTACAGGATGAGTGATCTATCACAGAAACAAAGAACTGAGTACCATATGTTCTCACTCACAAGCAGACCTTGAACAATTATCATAATACTATAAGAAAGGAATTGGCAGTAGTTGGAAACTGCTGGGGGGGGGGGGTGGGATTAGCAGTCGTGGGAAACTGCCAGAGGAATGGGGGACACACCTCATCAACAAGAGTACCTGCATAATGAACATTTGTATATAGAACCCTGAATTGTACTCCATGTCTTTAAAATAAATTAAAAAAAAAAAAAACTAAAATAAATAAATAAATAAAATCCAACTCTGGCCAATGAAACTTGAGAGGCGAAATAAACCTGGATCCAAAGTCTGGGTATATCACTTCCTCAGAGTAGAAATATACCTCTCTAAACCTCAGTTTCTTCATCCATAAAATGGTAATATAATAAAATTTCTATTATGTGTGGTCATGAGAATTAAAAGAAGTAATGTATTACAACGCTTTAAAAAAAGGCGATGTTCTTTTTCCAAGGTCCTTTACCTCAGTTTCAGTGATTCCATCTTTCTGGGAAATATTTTGATGCTTTACAGTATAAGCTGCATTGTCTCTAGCTAGATGTTTCTCTCCTGTTTGTATCTTTGAGAAGGAATCACAACAGAGAAGGACTTCCAGGATGAGATAGGGCTTCCATTCTAAGGCAGTGAAGTAGGCCCACTGGCTAAAGTCAGCCAGCCAGTAGCCCAGAAGAGCAGAGTGAGATTGAGAGATGCCAAGAATGTGGAACAGAGTGCCAACCTGCCCTTGTCCCCATTATTAGCTACTTGATGCATGTGAAGAGAAGCAAACAGGAATTTTGTCTCTAAGATATTAGAGAAAAGCAACCATTGCTACCATCTTAAAGGCAATGACTGGAAAGCAGTGGTTTCTTTTCTTTTCTTTTTTCTTTTTTTTTTTTTTTTAGCAGGAGTCTCACTCTGTTGCCGAGGTTGGAGTGCAGTGGCACACTCACGGCCACCACAGCCTCTACCTGCTGGGCTCAGGTGATTCTTCAACCTCAGCCTTCCAAGTAAGCTGGAATTATAATCATGCACTACCATGCCTGGCGAATTTTTTGATTTATCATAGAGATAAGGTCTCACCAAGTTGCCCAGGCTGGTCTCAAACCCCTGAGCTCAGGCATTCCTCTTGCCTTGGCCTCCCAAAGTGCTGGGATTACAGGCTTGAGCCACCATGCCCAGCCAGCAGTAGTTTCAAGGAAGGAGCAGATACAGACTTATCATGAACCTAACAAAACTTAAGCATAATTAACTTGAGCCCTTCCAGATCCTGAGAGATGCCTTAGCAATTTTGTATTGATGATTTCGTATTTGTTTTCTTTTCTTTTTTTTTTTTTTGAGTTAGAGTCTCACTCTGTCACCCAGACTGGAGTGCAGTGGCCGCTCCCGGCCACCGCAGCCTCGACCTGCTGGGCTCTGGCGATCCTTCTGCCTCAGCCTTCCAAGTAGCCGGAACTACAGGCGCGTGCTACCATGTGCAGCTAAATTTTGTTTTATTGTAGAGATGA
>CAUYQG010236763.1:0-11481 GCA_963574415.1 Tarsius wallacei | reverse complement strand
GGAGTCTCACTCTGTCGCCCAGACTGGAGTGCAGTGGCCGCTCCCGGCCACCGCAGCCTCGACCTGCTGGGCTCCGGCGATCCTTCTGCCTCAGCCTTCCAAGGAGCTGGAACTACAGGCGCGCGCTACCACGCCCGGCTCATTTTTTTTTTTGATTTATTGTAGAGATGAGGTCTCGCCAAGTTGCCCAGTCGGGTCTCGAACCTGCGGGCTCAGGCAATCCACTCACCTCAGCCTCCCAAGGCGCGGGATTACAGGCTGCACATTTTTAAAAAATTGTATTTCTAGTTCCCAGCCCTTGCTGTATTTGAGGACCACCAAAAAGATTTTTAACACTTGATGCCTTGGTCCTATCCCAAATTAATTAAATTATAATCTTTCAGGGCAGGATTGGGCAATGGAGCTTGCTTCTGGAATTCTCCAGGTAATTCTAGTGTGTGAACTGGGTTGAGGACCTCTAGTCTATATGGTGATGGTGCAAGGAGATCAATAAAATTATTATTGTAGCATTTCATTGGAATAAAATTTTATATTTCTCCATAGCTTATAGCATTTTTAAAAACCGAACACATTTTTTAAAAGCCCTTTTATTTGACTTATACTCTAATAGTTTTCTTGCTGATGCTCAGCATACATCTCTTCATATAATATGTTAAAATGAATGTGATCTAACTGAATGCCATGGAGGTAGACTGTATTGCTGATCGCTCTTTGGAAAATAACCCATTGACATAAGTGAACATCATGAAAGGTTGGCCACAGCTAAAAAATACTTGTAAATACCCTGGGATGATATTTACTACCCAAATGTGTACCACAGTGTATTAGTTTCCTATTGCTGTTGTAACAAATTACCACAAACCCAGTGTCTTCCAACAGCACGAATGGATTATCTTACAGCTCTGGAGGTCACAAGTTCTAAAAGCAAGGTGTCAGCCAGGTTGCATTCCTTTTTGAGGCTTTAGAGGAGGATCCTATTCCTTTCCTTTCCCAGCTTCTCAAGGTTGCCTGCTTTACTCGGCGTATGGCTCCTTTCTCCATCTTCAAAGCGTATCACTCTAATATCTGCTTCCGTTGTTATGTCTTTAAGCCTTACACTCTCACTTCCATCTTATCAGGAATCTTGTGATTACATTGGCCCCATGCATATAAAGATAATCCAGGATAATTTCATTTCCAGATCTTAATTGAATCTTACCTGCAAAATGCCTTTTGCTAGATATAATAACATTTTCACAGGTTCTGCAATTTGGACTAGGGCAACTTTAGAGAGGCTTTGTTCTGTTTACCATTTGCAACCTCGAGCTTTTCTTTCTCCAAAATGTAGCATTTTTTAAATTACTACAAAATAGTGCCTGCTAAACATGGAGCAAAAAGAAACTCAGTTCTAAATTTTCAAAAGAGAGCAGGATAGTGCAAAAAATACTTCAACAGAACGTACAGTTGTTCAGGAAACTATAAAATATATCATAACATTTGAGTCAGGTACAAATATTTCAACTCATTATTCCATATCACATTTCTGGTTGTTTTGCTATGCAAATAGAATTCAATATTCAGCATAGTGTCTACATTGAGAAGATTGTGTCTGATTTTGTGTTCCTGAGACACTCCCAAGACACAGACTATTGTTGTTTTCTTTTTTTTATCTCTCATATCTTCATATTTCTTATCAAAAAATAGAGACTGAATCAAATATGTGGGGGTTTGATGCCTAAGTGATGCAATGCACTCAATGTTTTTCACACAGCAATGGGAGCATAGTAAATATACAATATAATATTTGATATTACTGATAGTCTAAATTGATGGAGTCATCTTTTTAAAAATATGCTTATGAAGAGACTCTGTTAACATCCAATTTTCTCTATCATGTTAGATGTATGTATCTTCTCAGTCGATTGAATGCTTTTATGTGTCTATACTCATTAAGATCCTGAGGTACTTAACAATGGTATAAAAATGAGTCACTGATATTTTGCCTCGACTGAATATATAAAATTCTTTCAGGAAGGAAATTTAAAAACAGTCTAAGAGAGGTACAGAACAATGATTTTTGTTCAGAGGATAAAAGCTATTTGGTAATAGTGTATATATGCTGCATTTGTTTCTTGAAATTGAAGCAAGATGGTTTACCCTACTATTTCCCAGGAATTCGTGTAAGTATTTGTGTACATGCATCAATATTTTCTTATTCTGCATATTCTACCAATTAATTATTTAATTTAAATTCTAAAGTGTTACCAACATAAATATGAATCTTCAGAAGTTCTGCTCAACAACTTCATATGGTTTTGGAATCACTCATAACCAGTTTTTACCCGTTTCCAGATGCCACCAGACAAACCACAGCAATTGCTGTGCTATCCTTTTTGTATGTCACTTCCATCTGTCACTGTCCTGCAATACATCCCACTTAGCTAAGTGCCAGAATCTTCCAAGTAAGCTCTCTCCCTATCCATTCAGCATCGAGAACAACCCAGGAAAAGACTTCATGACTGCCTTTAAAAATATCCCAATGTCAGACTGGGCACGGTGGCTCACGTCTGTAATCCCAGCACTTTGGGAGGCTGAGGTGAGAGGATTGCCTGAGCCCACGGGTTCCAGACCAGTCTGGGCAACCTGGTGAGACCTCATCTCTAAAATAAACCAAAAATTAGCCAGGTGTGTGGTGGTGCATGCCTGTAGTTTCAGTTACTTGGAAGACTGAGGCAGAAGGATCGCATGAACCGAGTAGGTAGAGGCAGTGGTGGCCATGAGCATACCACTGCACTCCAGCCTGGGTGACAGAGTAAGACTTCAACACACACATACACACACACATTTTATGTATATATATATCCCAATGCCTTACACAAGTGCTAGTCAAGCCTGTTATTTTTTTCTTTTTTCTATTTTAGGTAACAGCCAAGAAACTTTTATTAATATCTTTCCTGTTGTTTACACTTTATTGAAACTATTTTCTGCCTATTGATTTTATGGAAGTAGTTGGTACAGTGGTGTGCAGAAAGATACAAGAATAATTTGCTTAGTAGTTCCAAAACTTGAAAGAACCACAGTGATTATAGTAGGTTCACAAATTTTTATAGGGAAAATAGCCCTCCGTTTGATGGTCTGTGAAAGACAATACCTCATTTTATAAAACTGTGATGTATTTACCATTGCTATTTTGCTTCTATGTATTTCTATTTACCAAAAACAGGTAACTTAAATTGTGAAGAAAAGGTTAATTGCAATGTTTTGTTTTTAGAGAGTGTGTTTTTTCACAATTAATTGCTTTGGGTTTTTTAATCATTTTGACTTCGAACTTTGTTGAATAGCATTTGGTAGAACCATATACATATGTTATTTTTTTCTCTGGTTATTACACTTATTCCCTTTCACATAGAGATGACCCCATACATAGTCCTAACTGATCATCTGACTTCTGCACCCTTAATTATAACTATTTCACAAAATTATGATTCTGTTGCACAGAGGCTTAGTGAACAACAGTAATTCAACGCTTTTTCTTTTTTTTTAAAAGTGAATTAATGAATTTATACTGAATAGAACATATATGCTTCATCCCTTTTTGGATATTTCATATTTAACACTTTTTTTTAGTTTTGAGACTTACATATAATAGTCTGCCAACCTATCTTATCTATCTAGTACACCATTCCATTTGTTTTTGTTTTTGTTTTTTTTTTGGATTAGAAAATATAGTTTTTTTAGAAAGCAAATTTGAGAGAGAAAGAAGAGATTCACCTCCCCAAGGTAGGGGAGGGGGCCAAAGCCAGGAAACATGGCCTGTCCATGGCTCAAAAAGCACATGACCACACCATTGCTTAGTAAAGCAATGGCCCATTCCATTAGTTTTAACAAATGTATCCAGTAACCATTAGCACAACCAGGATACAAAACAATTCCCTTGCCACAAAAATCCCCTCCTCCTGTTCCCTTTTAGTCATAGTTTCTCTCCATTCCTAACATCTGGCAACTATTTATTTTCTGTCCTTATAGTTTGGCTTTTCAACAATGTCATATAAATGGGATGAAACAATGTGTAACCTATTGAGTCTCACTTCTTTCAGTTAACATATGCATTTGTGTTTAATCCATGTGCTGTGTATATCAGTAGGTTGTTCTTTTGCTGAATAGTATTCTTTTTCATGGATGTACCAAATGATGATTTACATGAAACAATAAGAGGATATTTGGTTTGTTTCAAGATGTTACTGATTATAAATAATTATGGTGTACTGGTGTTCAGGATTTTTATGTAATTTGAAGTTTTCAGTTTTCTAGAGTAAATAGTTGAAAGTGTCATTGCTGAGTTATTACGGAAAGGGCACATTTAACTTTATGAAAATACTCTTGCTGGGCACAGTGGTCTATGCCTGTTGTCCCAGCTACTTGGGAGACTGAGGCAGAAGGATTGCTTGAGCCCAGGAGTAGAGTTCAGCCCGGGCAACATAGCTAAACACTATCTCTAAGAAAAAAAAATTTGCCGGGCTTGGTGCCTCAGCCTATAATCCCGCGCCTTGGGAGGCTGAGGTGAGTGGACTGCCTGAGCCTGCGGGTTCGAGACCCGCCTGGGCAACTTGGTGAGACCTCATCTCTTCAATAAATCAAAAAAAATTAGCTGGGTGTGGTAGCTCGCGCCTGTAGTTCCAGCTACTTGGAAGGCTGAGGTGGAAGGATCGCCGGAGCCCAGCAGTTCGAGGCTGCGGTGGCCGGGAGCGGCCACTTCACTCCAGTCTGGGCGACAAAGTGAGACTTCAACTCAAAAAAAAAAAAAAGAAAAAAAAATTTTAAACTTGTTCAGAATAGTTCTATCATTTTGCATTACTGTAGAAATATATAATTTTCAATTGCTTCTTGTCTACACTAGCACTTGGTATTACATGTTTTGTTTTCAGTTTCGTTGATTTCAGCTTTTTATCATTTACAGCTACTTTATTCTACTTGCTTTGGGATTAGTTCACTTTCTTTGTTGTTTTTAAAGTAGAGGCTTGATTATTGACTTGAGATTGTTTTTCTTTCTAATATTAGCATTTACTGCTATTCATTTCGCTCTAATACTTGCTTTAGCTGTATCTCAAAATTTTTAATGTGTTGGATTTTTGTTTTAGTTCAAAATACTTTGTGAGTTCGAGACTTTATTTTTAATCCACTGATAATTTATAAATGTGTTATTTAATTTCCAAATACTTGGCAATTTGCAAGATGTGAGTCAGTTGATTTCTTGTATAATTCTATTGTGGTCAAAGAACATACTTAGTATGATTTCAGTTCTATTAAATTACAGATTGTTTTGGGTCTATTTGCATGTGATCTGTTATATGTATAAATAAATATGGACTATTTATATGTACTTTAAAGAATCTATATTCTTCTGTTATTGGGTGGAGTGCTCAAGTTGGTGGTGTGTGTCTTTTTATTAGGGCATCATATTTTTGGTGATTCTCTGTCTCTTTGTTCTATCAGTTTCTCAATGAGTAATGTTGACCTTTCCAAGTAATTGTAGATTTCTTTAACTCTCCATTTAGTTCTATCAGTTTTTGCTTTATGTGTTTGTAAGCTGTATTAGGAGAGGCTCACACGTAGGATAATTATGTCTTCTTGGTGAACTGACTCTCTCATCTTTATGTAATGAATTCTTTATCCTTAAGAATGTTCCTTGTTTTGAAAAAAAATTTTTTTTTAGATTAACATTGTCATACAATCTTTCTTTAGTTTGGTATTTTTATGACTTTTTTCCATCATTTTATTCTAGCAATATATTTTTTAAAAATTAGTTTCTTCTGGTCAGCATTTTTATTTGTTTTACAATCCAACTTGATATTTTAAAATTTGTTTTTGCTTTGTCTGTTTGTTTACATTTGATCTAACTAGTGACATGGTCATATTTAAATCATTCATTTATAATTTATGTCTGTACTCTGTTTGTTTTTCTGTTTTCCCTTTTTCTACATTTAGATTATTTGGATAGTTGTTAATGTTGCAATTTAATTTATTATTGGTTTTTATTTATCTTTTTGTATGTTTCTAATTGGCTGGTTATTACAATATCCATACCTAACCTTTTACAGTCACTTATGGTTAGTATTTTATCACTTGGGGTGAAATCTGGAAACCTTTTGGTGATGTAGTTTTCTTTGCTTTTTTCTTTTTACGTCGTAGTTGTCATATGTATTGCATCTACATACGTTGAAACCCTTCCAACAAAGTTACAATTTTTGACTTTGTATAGTTACTCATGTTTTGATGAACTTTAGAGAAGAAAAATGGTTTATTATATTTATTCATATATTTACTGATTCCTTTGCTCTTTCTTTATTTTTGAATTCTGAGTTTCTTTAACATTTATTTTGGAGCTGGTCTGCTAGTGAGGAATTCTCTTATTTTTCATTCACTTGGAGATGTCTTTATGTTTGCCTTTATTTCCAGAGGATATTAGAATTTAGGGGATATTAGGATTTTAGAATTCTAGGTTAAAAAGTTTTCTTTCAGCATTTTAAAAACGTTGTTGCATTGTCCTTTGGCTTCTATGATTTTTATTTAGAAATCTGAAAGAATCCAAATTATTGTTCTGTATATAATGCATCTTTTTTTTTTCCTGGCTGCTTTAAGATATTTTCTTTATTTTCATTTTTTGCCTGCTAGATTAATGACGCCATGGTCTCAACCTTCTGTTCATAATTTTTGTTGGTCCTGTCTTGGGTTTGTGAGTTTCCTGAATCTGTAAATATATGTTTATCCAAATTTGGAAAGTCATTATTTTCTAAAATGATGTTTTTTCTGCACCAATCTCTTTCTGCTCTTCTTCTGGGACTCTAACTATACATATGCCAGATTTCTAGGAATACACACGCACAGACACATACTCACATATATAATATTACAGATATCTGAGATTTTTTTCAGTTGTTTTTTAATCATTTTTCTCTTTTGTTTGGATTTGATAGTATTTTTTATCTTGACACTTACTGACTCTTTCTTTTCTTGTCTTCATTCTGCTATTGAACTCATCCAGCCCATATTTCAGTTGTTGTCTTTTTACATTTTAAAATTTCCTCTGGCTACCTTCTTATGCCTTTTTCTATTTATTTTTAATGTTTTAAGATTGTAGTAAAATATGCATAACATATTTAAAGTATATGCAGTTCATTAGCATTAAGTACCTTTACATTGTTGTACACTGCCATTGCCATCCATTCACACAACATTTTTCGTCTTGAAAAACTGAAACTCTATATCCATTAAATAATAGCTTCCCATTTTCTCTTCTCCCACCTCAGTCCCTGGCCATTCTACTTTCTATCTCTATCAATTTGACTGCTTCAGATATTTCATGTGAGTGGAATTACACATTATTTGTCTATTTGTGACTGGCTTATTTCCCTTAGTATGTCTTTAAGGTTCATTTATACTGTATCATGTGCCAGAATTGTCTTCCTGTTTGTTGCAAACCTGAATAATATTCCATTGTATGTATATACCACCTTCTGCCTGTTCATTCATCGATGTATTCTTAAGTACCTCTTGGCTATTGTAAATAATGCTGCTATGAATAAGGAGATATACATGTCCTAGTCTATTTTGTGTTGTTATAGCAGAGTACCAGAGACTGGGTAAATTATAAAGAAAAGAAATTATTTATCACAGATCTGGGGGCTGGGAAGTCCAATATCAAGATGCTAGCAATTGGTAAGAACCTTTTTACTATGTCTTTCCATGGTGAAATGCCAAAGGTCAAGAGAGAGCAAGAGGGAGCCCAACTCATCCTTTCATTATGAACCCATTCTCACACATTGAATTCATGTTCATGACAATGGTATCAATCCACTCACTTTGCCCTCATGGCCTAATCACCTCTCATTAAGTCCTACCTCCCAACACTATTTCATTAGGAATTAAGTTTTTATGCTTTTTATGGAACATATTTGAACCATTGTAATAAATAAGCGTTGGAAGCCATGCTTTCAAGTCTTTGGGGCATATATCCAGAAGTGAAATTGCTAGATCATATGGTAATTCCATTTAAAAAATTTTTGGTAACTGCCACATTGTTTTTCATAGTCGCTACACTATTTTACATTCTTATCAGCCATGCACAAGAGTTCTAGTTTCTCCATGTCTTTGCCAATACTTATTATTTTCTGTCTGTCTTTGTATTTTAATATGAGCCATGCTCGTATGTGTGAAGTAGTATTTCACTGTGGTTGTGATTTGAATTTTCCTAATGATTAGTAATGTTGATTTTGAATATCTTTTCATATGATTATCAGTCATTTGTATATCTTGGGGAAAATATTTATTAATTCAAGTACTTTAACAGTTTTTGAATCTGATTGTTCGTCACTTATATTTTCTCTCTGTGAACATCTGTTATTCCATTCATTTTAAGAGTTCTTGTTCTTTCTTCATGATGCCTGGTTATCATATCTGCCTGAAAGTCTAATAATTCTACCATCTGGGTCATCAGGGTTGTGTCTTGTGATTATCTTTTTTCTCTTGAGAGTTGTTGAGATTTTTCTGTTTTTTTTTTTTTAGTCTGCTGAGTAGTTTTATTTAAATTGTATCTTGTATATTTTGAATATTATAAAGTTCTGTATTCTTTTAAAGTCCTATCAATATGCTGGTTTGTTTTATTTTAACAAGGAATCCACCCAGTTATGTTCAGATTACAAATCCTACACTGTCTTTTGAGTATAGTGGTTTCAATGTCAGTTTAGTTTTTTAGATGCCTTTACAGTGTTATCCGGT
Organism: Tarsius wallacei; assembly: GCA_963574415.1. Lineage (NCBI taxonomy): Eukaryota > Metazoa > Chordata > Mammalia > Primates > Tarsiidae > Tarsius > Tarsius wallacei. The sequence goes on along the minus strand of CAUYQG010236763.1, from coordinate 2,727 downwards.
CATTTGGCATGTGTCTCCAATGGGCAAATCTGGGACCTGAGCAATGATCTAGATCATAGTTCAGTTTTCAAGACATTTGCGATATTGATTTGGGTCAGTTCTACATATGTCCATTTCAGAGTTGACCAAAACTTCATGCACAAATTTAGGGGGTATCTTTCTTTCTTCTGTATCATCTCTGTGATTTCCTCTGTACACTCTGGTTCCCATGAATTTATGGCACGGAGAGGGTAAAAGCTGATAATTACTTTTACTGAGTTTAGCTAAAGGAAAGTCATTATAAGAAACATCCAGATGAAATGTGTACATATTATAAAACATATTTCTGATGTATCCACTAAATAAAGTCTACTTATTAAATTTTTTTTTCATAGTTTACTATTAGAAAAATCTCCTTCCTTCATTGGTGTGCTTATATTTCCAATAATGAAAATAATGAAAAATGGTAATACTGCCTGTGTTACAGGAAGTCTGGCTTTGCACTAAATTCTGTATTTGAGATGTGGTATTTCTTTGGTTGGCGTCACATTTCACAGGCACTGGGACTGATAAGAAAATATTCAACGAATTTTAAGTTTAGAATAGTGTATAGGTAAAACAATTTCCTCTAGTAACTAAACTAACATTTTGTCTCTTCTATTAAAATATTGTATTATTTTTATGTCATATATTTCCCCCTGAAGAAGATAGTTGGAATCATTTTCTCACAATACAATGAAACTTTGAAGGACAGAACTTAAGGTTATCTATTGAGAAGATGGAATATAGAGCTTAACATCTTTAAGATGCATATAATTTATAATTTCTAAGCACAATTCTTCATAAGATAGAAAGGTTGACAATCTAGGATTCAATCATTTCTACAATAAACGAGAAGTCCCTCACCAATGTCTTTTAAAATTGTATTTAGATACCTGTGACTCCCAAATCTCTCCACCATTTTCTGAAATGCACAGTAATCTTATCAATGGGAGAGACATTTATTCAGTTTAATTTCAGATAAAAGTTCAGAGATCCAGAAGAAATGCCAGAATATCTGAGCCTCTCCATTTCTTAGTAATATGTTTCAAGCACAGTTTTCTTCCTTTCCCCCCTTCATTTATAAAATTAATTTTTTTACTTAATTAGTACTTAATCTACATAATGACTAAAATATTGTTTTCTCATGTTCAACATTTTGTCGACTAGCATAGAAAATAGATACATTTACAAAAATAGAATTATAAATATGATGAGAAAAGGCTGGAGAGCTCACAAAACAAATAGAAAGGTAGGTGTGGAAATTCTGTGTGAAAACAAGTTCTCACAGTTCTCTGGTTCTTCAGTGGCTATAGGCACAGAGAAAGAAGATGGAGAAGAGTATGAATCTTTGTATCTGGTCTTTTTAAAATTTTCATTAGCTGTGAAGAAAAAAGAACAAAATCATGGATTTCGCAGCAACTTGGATGGAACTAGAATCTATAATACTGAGTGCCTCTCACAGAAACAAAGATCTGAGTATCACATGTTTTCACTCATATAGTGAACCTTGACCATCCAACGTATTACCACAAGAAAATGACTGACAGTGGTGGGAAACTATGGGGGGGTGGGGATGGGATTAATGGTAGTAAATATCTGTCTGAGGATCGGGAGACACTTCTTATCAACAACGGTGCCTGAACGAAGCATATTCCTACACCTAACCCTTAACTGCACCCCACAATATCATAATAAAAAATATTGAATATTAAAAAATAAAAATAAAAAGTGAACAAAAGACATGAATAGACACTCCTCAAAAGAAGATACATGGGCAGCCAACAGACACGTGAAAAAGTGCTCAGCCTTATTCATCATCAGAGAAATGCAAATCAAAACCACATTGAGATACCACCTAACCCCAGTAAGTATGGCTATCATTAATAAAACAAACAACAACAGATGCTGGCAAGGATGTGGAGAAAAAGGAACGCTTCTACACTGCTGGTGGGAATGCAAACTAGTACAACCTCTTTGGAAGACAGTGTGGCAATATCTGAAAGAGCTAGAAATTGACCTTCCATATGACCCAGCAATCCCCCTATTGGGTATATACCCAGAGGAACTCAAGTCAAAAAAGATACCTGCACACACATGTTTGTTGCAGCTCTATTCACAATAGCAACCATGCTGCCCATGGAAGCTGGACTGGATTTTAAAAATGTGGTACATATATACAATGAAATATTATGCAGCCACAAAGAAGAGCCAACATATGGACTTCACAGCAACTTGGATGGATTCAGAGTCTATCATACTCAGTGATCTATCACAGAAACAAAGAACAGAGTACCATGTGTTCTCACTCATAAGTGGACCTTGAACAATAATCATAATACTATAAGAAAGGGATTGACAGTACTGGGAACCTGCCAGGGGAGGGAGGGGCACATCTCATCAACAGGGATACCTGCATAATGAACATTTGTATACCTAACCCTGAATTGTACTCTGCGGGGTGCCAGCCCCCGCAGGCTTTTTGGGGGTCCCTGGAAAGATGTGGCGGCGTTGGCGATTTGAGGGATAGATTTGAGAGAGGAAAGAAAGAGGCTGGACTCCTGTTTGGTGCAGAAGCCGTTTAATGGAGGTTTCCATGCTCTTTTTATCCTAAATTTTCACAGGTTAGATCACAAGGTTTTCACGTGAACACAAAGCCAGGCGGATGAGGGGCACCCCCCACCCACCAGGTGTTTCCTCAGGCATGAG
>CAUYQG010236759.1:0-45582 GCA_963574415.1 Tarsius wallacei | reverse complement strand
AAAAAAAAAAAAAAAGGAAAAAACAACAACAACAACACACTTTTAACTTCTTAGTAGTGATCATTATTGTTAATTATTGTTAATTTCTTCACAACTTACAAAGAATGTAATTATAAATTATGTAAAATGCAGACCAAGTTTTTTTTTAATGATTTCCAACTTGTATATGGAATAAATGGAAAAATTCTTTCAGTTTAGATAAATAGCAGATAAACATACTGATGTTGGAGTCAAATAGTAGGTTCTAATCCTAGTTCTAACAAAGAAAAATGGTGAGATAGTAGTCCATTTCTTTTCCCTTTGTTGTTCTACCCATGAAGGAAAGAGAAAGATACCACCCACTGACCTTCAAGGGTGGCTGCTAAGATGAGGTGAAATGGTACATCTTCAAGTACTTCAAAAGGCATAAAGTACTATGTAAATGTAAGGTAATATCATTTATGATATCAGGGGAAGAGACTCTCCTGGGATGCATAAATATAGAGGGCTGCATAAAAACAGGAGAAAGAGTTGGTCCCTACGTAAAAATTAATCACTTTATTTTGTAAGATACAGAAAGCACTTTCTTGCCTTCCCTGAGAAGTCAAGAGAAGATCCTCTAGTGGGCCCTCCAAACATTTCACAATCAATCTCACATTTCATTAATCAACAATAGGCACTTTAAAAGGCCACCTGTCTTCTTCTAGTTGTTACTTAAAATAAAAAATGCTGCCCTAGGTGACTATTTTATGATTAATCTGGATATTTACTGCACTATTTCTCACATTACCATCAATCCCTCGCAAATATATAAAGGCAAAAGAGGCTTATGAAAAATATTATGTTCAGTAAAAACAACAACAAGGGGGCATGGAGGAGAATAGAGTGCGGGAGAGATAGAGAGAGATAGAGAGATAGAGAAAGGAGGAAGGAAAACAAGTGTCCTGGAGAAGTAAAATTTTCAAATGCATTTCTTTTGGGAAATTATAATTTTTCAAGTTTATTTAAGAGAACAGTGGATAACCCTTTATTAACTTTGTAGACTTCAAAATGGCCAGATCTGTTTTATTTTCTTTGGTGGATCTATTTATCTCAGAATGAAGTCCTGATAAAATTAATGTTTGGGGTTCTATGTCCACATGGGGCATTTATTTTTCACTCTGTATTGTGGTTATACATTGAACTGAGCCTCTAATCCCAACCTGTTGTGGTAAGAGTATGTGGTGTGAGCCCCAGTGGGCTTGTAATGGAATAAGCAGTCACACAACAGCTAAACAGTCTGTAAGTCCTGGGATTGTGCTCCTATATATATCTTTTTCACTGTTTTTCTCTTTCTCTCTCTCTCTCTCTTTCCTCTCTCACTTCCTTTTCTTCTTTTTCCTCCCAATCCCTCCCTTCCAGCTTATGATTCCTTGATTTCTTTTCCCTAGGCAACTCTTTTGGGATACAGTTAAAAATAAAAATTCAAATTTAAATATCTCTGAGAATGTTCCCAGAAACTCATTCTAATAATTGCTTCAGTTACCGCTAATAGACGTCTCCTAAAACCGGGATATCATAGGCAAGAGGCAGACTCATGAGATTGTCATGTATTCTGATGGGAAATTGAGAGGACAATGACAGTAAGAGAAAGCCATTGTTTTGTTTTGTTTTTATTTCAGAGATGGATTTAAGTTTGGGTAAGGAATTACCCTACTTAGGAGGTAACATGGTAGGACCAAATAAAACAATTTCCAGTATAAAAACAGTAATTCTAAGGGAATGTGCTCCTAATGTTGAGTCGTTCAAGCCAATTTTGTTGAGAGCACAATGTGGAGTTTGGCAGCTTCTGGTGTGTACTTTATAGTCCAGTCATTGCATAGCATAGGCTCAGCCCTCAACCTTCACATCCATCAATTAAAAATTTACCTTCAGTTACATAGACCACTTTCAATTTATTTCATGAAGGAATCAGAGCCAAGGAAAAGAAAAGTCAAATCACAAATTGGTCTAAAATGTTAAATCACCAGCAGAGGATTAAAAGGCATAGAAGGGAAGGTCCTCTCAGGACATTTGGTGTGAAATGACCTGGAACAGATATTCTGACTCACAATAATGAATTACTGTCTACACTGAACTCTTCTAGCAGATAGTATCAGCAAACGCAGTGACAACAGGATTCAATCATTTCAGCAGAGACACCAGGATGTACAATGGGTGCTGATTATGGTTGGCATGTGAATGGAATATTCTTTTCACATAGGACTGAAGATCAATTTCAAATTTAAAGTGTGGAGGCCTTCGGAAACTAATCAAAAAAAAAACAAAAATTCTCATCTTTGTTAAAATTTTGATAACTGGACCATATTTTCCTTTCTTGTGGCAGCTCTGAAAACAGCCAATTAAAGGAAAAACCCAGCTTCCCTATTGTATCTGGGCAGTAATCTACAGGGTAATTACATAAGCCTTATGGTAAAAGTTTAGCTAACAAGCTTCTGCAGGGTAAAAATTTTATTATTTTGCTTGTGGCAAGGTCTCAATATGAAATCAAAAAATGAATTCCATGTATTCCGTGGTTGAATTAATATAACCATTTGGAACTATAATTCTTCCTGTGAAAGAAATAGGCCCTTTTCATTCACATCTTGTGATGTTTTGCCAATTTTTTATTTAACTCCACAGTACAACTTTATGTAAAGTAGAGACTTTAGAGTAATATATAGACTGTCACTGCACTTCAAAAAAGGAATGAATAAAATAGACCCAAAAGAATTAATCATCTCTGCTTGTAATAACACCTTACATACAATTTTTGGTGTATACTGACATACTTTGAACCACATCAGAAAGTTTACCTGACAGAAAATAAGCAATATCTCTCATTAAATCAGTTTTTTTAAAAATATTTTGGAGATGAAAATGTGTTGACTTCACCTTCAGTCACTGATTCTATTTCTTATTTGTCTTTATAATTCATATGGGGAAATTAGCTTACATTAAAACATGGTTTCACTTGACACATAGATAACATTGCTGTATAAAAGGAACTTGGGCCTGATTGAAAAGATAAGAAGCTGTAAGTTAAAAACCTATATTCTCAAATTTGGTAGTGTCAGAAAAAACCATAGAATGTCCCTGGGTCTCAAATGTCTCATATGAAAAATAATACCAAAATTGTGGTGGGAAGTAAATGATATATATTTCAAAACATATTTTAAAGTTAACCGTGCAATATGAAAATTGATAAGTATGGTACTTTTGTCACTTAATAAACACAGTCTTTTTTATTATTAAAAAAACAAAGAAGTAATCATGTTTCCCATGTAACAGCTGGAACATGCTTCATGCTGAAGTTCACTGGATAACTATAATCAATAATAAAAACATAGGCAGGTTCTGAGTTTATATATTATACAAGAAAGAATTATTTTAATGATTTACACGTCACAGCTACATTCTAAAAAATAAAAGAACAACTTTACCATGCTGTTCAGGTATTAATTAGTCAAAGGATAAACACCACAGCCAACGACAATGATCATTAAGTTAGCTAAAAGCCTACGAAATAACCCAACATTGACATCCCCACATGTGAAGTTTCTGTATTCTCGACACTAACTGATTTGTCAATCCAATCTTGCATTGAGTTTGACAAGAGTCATGAGAAAAAAGGTCACAGAGCAGTTACATAGACGCTGAAGGACCCACTAAATGATGTTCATAAACAAAGATCATAGCAGATAGAAAGGAAGGAAGGAGGGAGGAAGGGAGGAAGGGTGGGAGGATAGAAAGAAGGCACCAGGCATAAGAAAGTTGAAGCCATAAGAAAGCAAGCCAGAGGCTGAGAAAGGAGTAGAGAATTTGGTGGTTGACACTGAGAGCATAAATTATGAGGTAGATGTAATCTGTCATAGGAAGAAAGCAGTGATAGAAGTGGAAATGGAAATTTCTTATCATGGGGTGATAGAGTAAGGAGTTACAGATTCTTGGTGCTGAAGGGACAAGGCAACTTAATTCAAAAACCGGTAGCATGTCATAAACCATGCTCAATTAATTTAGACTATATAGCATTTGAGTCAACTCCTTGTTGCTCATCACTACTTTCCTTTCTCTTTACATATTAGGCAATAATTCCAGTAAATTGAGGCAATCTCTCCATCATTTTCAACCTAAACACACAAAAAAGTAGCTTAACAAAATACAACCTTGACAGTAAGATCCATTTTCTCTACTTCAAAGATAGACAATTCATTCTTAAGAGGTGCAGGCATCAGTTTGTGACTTTTCCAAGACTCTTATTTACCTTATCTTCAGTTAAACTTAAAAAATTATTGCAAACTTGAAATTTGTATCCTAATAATATCTAACTTCAAAATATCTAATAAGTTCTGAGTTGACCCTTCAGGCTATGGCCTTTGCCTTTATTTTCTTTGTTTTTCCATAATCTGAAGACACACCTATATACTTTAAAGACTAGCAAAAACCAATCAAAAGAACTAAGATTTAAACTGAATTTCCTGTACCATCAAATTGGCAATTATTAGAATTAGTCTTTTCAGAGGATTAAAATGTGAACCAAAGTTGAAGAGTATAATGTCTTATATTTACAACTCATTATATTATTTAAACACACACATGTATACATACTACTTAAATCTTATTTTCAACCATAAAAGGAGTAAAATTGGGTTGCCTTTATTAACAGTTTGTCAAATGATGCAGCATGAGAAGTTTAAGTGCTTTGTTCAAGGTGTTGGAACAACTTGGAAGTCAAGAGAGCTTTAGAAGAATTTCAAAGATGACTGATGGCAGTGTAGTATATTGGAATGTGCTCGAATTTTTGGAATGCAATTAAGGAGACACTAAGAAAAGTAGAAGATGTTAAAGAGAATACAGCTCCATGGGGAGGGAGATAAGAGGTTGTGTTCTCAAAAATGTCCATGCCCCTGGAACTAGAGAACATTATATTAAGCAAAATAAGTCAGGTGCAGTAAGACAAATACCACATGTTCTCACTTATATATAGAATCTAAAATAATTAAACTCTTAGAAGCAAAGGATAGGGTGGTGGTTACAGAGTGTTAGGGGAGAGGTAAATGGAGAAATAAAGGCCAAAGATTATAAAACTTGTACTTTTTTTTCTTGTTTTAAGTTCTTTTGCACAGTGGGGTGAATATAGTTAAGAATATTGTACATTTCAAAATTGCAAAGAGAGTAAATTTCAAATGCTCTCACCACAAAAATATTAAGTATTTGAGGTGATAAATATATTAACTAATGTGATTTAATTATTCCACATTGTGTTCATAAATAATAACATTATTTTGTACTCTATACATTTATAGTTACAAATTGTCAATTTACAATTAAAAGAAATTTTTATCCCTTTACTCTCTATACAACACCTGTTGTGCTGTGGGCTGCACGTTTTTTAACAGATTAGCCATGTATGTCTCATGGGCTGTGGCCTTAATCCCAAGGCAGTCAATTTTAGGCCTGTGAATCTTTTCTTAACTCTCTCTCAGTGCTTGCTCCCCCAGGGCAGGAAGAGAAAAGGATTTATTAATGAAAAGAGAATAGAGTGTTCTTTTCACAAAGATGTGACTGTATAGATATAGAACACTGCCCAGGAATCACAAATAACCACTGTGAACTGATGATGAGAAACCTTAGGGATCAAAACAAAATGCTAAGCCATCATTCTAGAAAAAAAAAGCACAGGATAGTTTTAAAAAATAGACACTAGGCATGAATTTTTCATTACTTCTCAAGCAGCAGTATAGATTTTTAACAGATGAATTATATTGTGATAATCTCAGTGTCTTTCAAATACATGAATAGAAAAAAGAGTTAATTTATTTTGTGGGAGAATATCAACTTACATGAGATTGCTCTATGAATATTCCAATTTTAAAGATACAGACATTTCTGAAATACTCTACCGAATCAATCTGTGGTGCAATGAACCTTCCTTGAACCATGCTAATCTTCAAATGCTTTGACCTGAATGAGTTGGCTGCTCTAGTTATGCTGCTAAATTGTTAATTTAGACCTTCCTTCATCATCAACTTGGAGTTTGTCTTGGGTACTGGATCCTGGGTCTCTTTCTTTCTTGGTTACTTTCCTATTTTAGCTCAATAGCTTTCTGGAAAAAAAGATTCATTGTAGGAAATTTTCTAAGACCTTTCATGTCTAAAAGTATTTTTATTCTACCTTATCCCTATCAGTTTCCATATTTGAGGCATGTTAAAGTGTTATATGACACCATATTTTACTTAGATGTGGCTACTTTTGGTCTTATTCTCTAATTTTTTGTCTTCTCTTTGCCTTTAACTGGTAGTTTTTGTGAGACCCCAAACTCATTTTTTGCACTTTCTGTTGAATTTTTTATACTTGTTATATGTTTATTCCCTACAGCTCCTATTTATTCTTTTGCTAATACTCTTTACTGGCAGCCTAGCAACCTGTTCCTGCTTCATGGATACATTTTTTCTTACCTCACTGAGAATTTTAATAAAATTTTAATTTTTTCTTACCTCACTGAGTCTTCTTATAAATGTGATATCTGCATTTCTTTAATATTGTGTATTACTATTCTTGTTTACTTTCATTACTGACTTCAATACTAAAGAACTTTCTCAAAGTTTGGTGACCCTTGGCTGACTACTGATATTTTGTAACTGGAATTGAAAAGTTAACTGGAAACCAAAAGTAGCCCATGAGTTTTGTGAGTCTTTTGAGAGGGGATTACATTTTATGCTGGAAAACATGACTGGACACATCTTTACATCTTTTCTCTTAGGCTTATCTGATTAATAATAACAATAATAATAATAATAATAATTATTATTATTATAATAAACCATTACCTAGTGTTTATTATATGCCAGAGTTCTGAGTACTTATTAAGTAATATTTTATTTAATCCCCACAGCTTTCTGGGATATGTACTATTTTAATTGCAGTGTTATAAATGAAGATACTGAGATAAAAAATGTTGAATAACTTGTCCAAGGTCACACAGCACTAGTCATACACAAATCAGCAAACTGGCTCCAGCATCCATTACATCACATTGCCCCTTGTGTTCCCATTGAGAAGGCATAAGTTCAAGAACTAGGATTTCAGCATTCTTTGTGTAGACAATTTTGCATTTAATCTTCCTGTTTTCCATAAATTACTCCTGCCTTCAACACTACTTAGTGTTTTCTCTTGTATTCCCCCAGTTCAGAATTTTTATGTTTTACCCTTTGAGAAAATAAATCTTGAGGCTTCTAAGACTCATGGAAAGAAAGTTGTCTTACTGCTTTGAAAGAAGGGCATCTGAGGTCTAAAAGCTTTTGACCAATCCTTTCATTATTTCCCCTTTCTTGTCGTGACTTCCAGTGATACCTGGTAGCATGGATTTATGAGATTTGGTGCATGTGAGCGCAGATCATGGCTCTTCACAGTTTTCACAATTGCCAACTTAGAATTTAGCTTATTAAATAGATGAAAATATTTACCAAATGTTCTTTTGCTTTCCATTTCCCCAAATTTTGCTGTTATTTTCTTATTTTCCATTCTTGGTAATTTATGCTTAAAAAATCCCTTCACCTTTTAATCAGGGTATGAGTAGAGAGTAGAGGCAAATTTTATGTTGAATAACCTATGTCAACTGGAATTTAGTCATGCTTTTTTCATTCAGAAGCATCTATTTTAAATAAACTACCCTCTCAAGGCAAGCATTGGAACTGAACTTGCACAAAGCAAATTTATTTACAGCATACTATTCCTGGAATTTAGAGGGAGAATTATTATTTGCTAAGTATTTACCTATATACCAGGCAATAGGAATAGATAATCTAATCCTCTTCATTTGTTAATTTATTTACTTAGTACATATTTATATGCCAGGATCTATGCATAGATTCAAATTAATAGTGGTTTCCATCATGAGAGGTGTTACCCTCAGGAGATACTTGGCAATGTCTGGAGACATTTTTGTTGTCACTGTTGTGTGGCTGGTGCTACTGCTCCTAGTGGGTTAGGCCAGTGATGCAACTAAACATTCCTCAGTACACAGAACAGTCCCTATAGCAAAGAACTATCTTGCAGAAAATGTCAGTTAACACCAAGGTTAAGACATCCTGAAATAAAGTCTTGCAAAAACGATAACCAACTGAAATTATAGAGATCTGATTTGTCTTACAAGCACTGCTTCAGCCACTCTCATATTTGTGTCTTGGTTCCCTTTGATTTATCAAAAAAGGAGTCTCAATTGCATTTCTGTTAGCCTGCTGCTTTCTCTATAGGATGTTTTGACTCAGAGAGGAGGGATGTTTTCCGGTTTACTTTTCATTATTTGCTTTTGTCAGAATGGAGTAGTGAATTGTTCTCCTCTTTCTGAAGATCTGCTACAGCTGCAGAAATGGAGACCCGCTAAAACAACCAAAGATAATCTGCCCCCAGTCTTGGGAACACTGGTCAGAATGTGTGGTGGAGTGACTTTGTTCAGAGCACTCCTACTCAAAAACAAAGGAGGAGGCAGTGTATTCCCCTAAAGAAAGTCAACTCTTTGTGGGAGTGTGAATGCCCACATAACCTTTTGTGAATTAGAGAATTGGTCTTGTTGTGCCAAAACTTAAAATAGATCCCACAACTGTAGGTTCTAAGGTTGTTATACTTTTTGAAGGACATCTCATAGGAAAAAGTTTATTTAGGAAAAAACATACAGTTTTCTTCAGTCATAAAAGATTTATTGTGTGAGGGATTTGTTATACCAGAGACTGGAGATACTGTAACAAAATTCATCTGCCATAAAAATGTACAACTACTTTCAAATATAATGAAAAATTCATAGCTCAGTTTTTTTATTCTTTAACAGAGTTGGTATCATTTTCAAGTAGAGTGAGAAGGCATGTGTTCTACATTATCTTCGGTTTTAATGTGGAAAAAGAAAAGGGCTTCATTTTTCTGTGAAATCAGTCGATAGTTTCATTTCTATATGTGTCTCTTCACTGCTCTGTTATGACCAGTCTTCCCCCATTTATTTCACCCAAATCCTTAAGGGATTGTATGTCTTTGCTACCATGACCTTCATGCTGTGGGGTCTTCTCTCTCTCTCTTTCTCTCTTTCTCTGTGTGTGTGTGTGTGTGTGCGTGTGCATGCGTGCATGTGCGCATGCATGCACACACTGAAAAGGGTAAGGGTTATGTATTATTTGTAGAATTCTAAAAGAACCAGTAACCAAGTACTGAAAATTCACAGTTTTCTTCATATTTGCCCTATTTTTCCTGGATTTTAAAATACAGGCTCATTAGATTGACCAATTTTCACAATACTAACAGCAATTTTGAAAGTAGTCTGGTCACTTTTCTTTTTAGGAGACCTCAATTAAGCCAAATACTTCTATAATTATGTCATTCACATTTTGGCCTATTTTCTAACATAACTACAAAAATGATCGTAAAATTACCTTCTACTATCTTGTCTAAATCTCTATCTTTCCCCGATGAATATTTGACCAATATCATGAATGCTATTGCCCATTAGAATATGATAAGAAGTAGTCAATTTTTTCCCCACAGAATAGATATTTGAAACAGCACAGTGGATACTTAAGCAAAGCCTATTATTTTCTCTGAGCCGAACTAGAGAGTTTTCAGGCAAAGCAGGAAATAAGAAAACAGATTGGTGGTGTTTCAGTTAAAAAATACTTAAATACGTAATCACTTCAAAATCTTAGCTAATCCTCTGAAAAAGTAATGAATTTCTTGGGACTGTTTATAATACAAGTAATATACCCTCAAGATCTTTTAGTACTTAAGTGAGCATGAACATGTTCCTAAGACATTTTAAATAAAAAAATACATAAATATATAATGGTATTTTATGATGGTGTTGACTTAAAGGTGAATATATAAGTGTATATGTAAACATTCTCTTAAACCTGAAAGTTCATTTTATTGCCTCTGATTTTAAAATATATGTAAACATTTTTAAAGACCCTTAAAAGTATCACAGGCTCTAGGTACTATGCTTGCTGTGACTGATTGATAGATAAATTGACCCTAACTTCTGCCATGGTATATTGGGCAAAGCAATCAGCAATCACAGGGCTCACCGGATTCAATGGGGTGGAGAGATCAGCTCCACTTTTTGATGGGTGAAGACCAAGAAAACATTACAGAAGAGTATGTGGATGGGAGATACTGTTATAATCATCTTCGGAAGGTAAAATCTGTCAAGATGAACATTCTTCTGAGAAAAAGATGCACTTTTGCTTTATTTCTTGGAATGTCTACACATCCTAACTGAAGATCTACTATTTCAAAATTTATTGAAAAGGCTTAAAGTCATATTTCTTAGTATTCAGAAGTTTCAGGAAAATGTAAATCAGTCATCCTATTTTCAAAATTCAGGTACTCAAATATAAGGATTTGTTGTAGGCTCAAGAAATCATTACTGAAACAATCATAACTTTACAGATATTTTCAAGAAATTGAAATGGATTCATGAAGAAATATTCACCTCCATAGGCAAGCCAAACACACAATACTAAGAAAACTGCTGTTATGCTAGGTTGTTTCAATTTCAATGTAAGATGAAAACCTAATCGAGTAAACATGCATCCATACTATATCATCAAATGAATAAAAGAGTTATAATTGAGTATCCAAGTTGATTTAATGAATCTTATTATTCTCTATCTCAAAGATTGATATAGCTTGGTGCAGAAGAAAATACCTGCCATGTTCTGAGAAATTTGAGTGTCACTAACACACATATACACACACACACACACACACACACACACACACACACTCACAATCTATTATGTACAGTTAGAGCTTCAGAAACATTTTCTAAAAATTAGAAATACCAGATATAGGTGACAAAGTAGAAATTCAGTATGTTAAAGATTAGTCAGGATATTTTTCTCTCTCTTTCATAGAAATGCAAGGCCATTGTTTTATGTCTGGCAATATACTAGGTTGTAGTCTTATAAGTCCATGTATTCAAGGCTACTTCAAAATAGCAATTACAGCAGCACAGCGCCAGTGTGGAAGGCTAGAATGAATAGATTGTCTGGTCTATGGAAGATTGATTTTACATATATAAGAAAAAAACCATTTGAGTCAAAATAGAGAGCAAAACAATATCATATTATATAGTCACTTCAAAAACAGAATACATAATAAGAATGGACTAAACTGTTACAAAGTTTTAAAAACATTACAAAATATAAACGAATGCTTAAAATAGTGGCAATAAGTTAGACACTGATTTTGACATTCCAAATGTAAAATAAATTACTCTTTTATTCACCCAGTATCCATTCTTTTGAAAATTTCACCTCACCCTTGTTTGGAGAAATTGATCTCTCACCCAAGTTCATTCAATTCTTGAATATGGTTCAAATGTACATTTCCATCTTATATTGCCTTGCCTCTACTGATATAGAACTGGTCTGCTGTAGAACTTTAATCCAACTGATTTTACTTAGAGAGTTTCTAAAATAATTCTAAGAAATTGATAATTGCAATGAGCAGTTAATGTAGTACTTTATTATGTACCAAGTACTTTTAAAGCATTCTGCCAAGGATAATTCATTTAATTTTTCCAACAGCTATAAGAGAAGGTAGCATTATTAATCACATTTTACAGATGGAAAAACTGAGGCACAGAGAATTTATAGAGCTTGTCTAGGATTGCAAAGCTAGTAAGTATAGCATTTAAACCAAGATTAAAACCTAGGCAGTCTCACGCCAGAACCTGTGATCTTAACTGCTATGTTATTCCATCTTTTGGGCATCAAAATTGGAAAGAATATACAAAGTTACAGAAAAATTCCAGGAAGAATATTAGTAATGATTACTTATAATTTATCTAAGGAAGTTAAGTTCACTACAAAGATTCAAAGATAATGCTTATTATGATTGAATCCTTATAACAAATATAATTATAAATTATGAAGTTCAAATTTTTGGATATTCAAAGGATACAAATTATGCTCTTTTCTTGAAGCTATTATCATGTACATGCCTATATTAGTCCATTTTGTGTTGCTATAAAGACACACCTGAGACTGATTTAAAAAATAACTCTAATAACTGGAATGTTCAAGATTGGGTATCTGGTGAGGACCTCAGGCTGCTTCCACTCATAGCAGAAAGCAAAGGGGAGCCAGTGTGTGCAGAGATCACGTGGTAAGTAAGGAAACAAGAGAGAGAGAAGGAGAAGGTGCTAGATTCTTTTTAATAATCAGTCTCAGGGAGTTAATAGGGTGAGAATCCACTCAACCCTGAAGGAGGAAATTAAGCAATTCATGAGAAATCTGCTTCCATAACCAAAACACTCCTCCATTAGCCCCCCACCTCCTACATGGGGAGACAAATTTCAACATGAGGTTTGGAGGTGACAAGCGCCCAAGCCCTAGCAATACTACATGAGCTTTTTTATTAGAAATGAATTCTTTCAAAAAATGCCTTTTCATTGAACTGGAATTAAGGTAGAAATTAGTTTCCCTCAAATGATTAAAAAAACTGTGCTTCACTGCTGTAAAAGTAGCATGGGAATCTTCATCATGCATTAATGACAGATCTGTGCCTGAATCCATCCTTCACTAGGATCCAGGATTCAAAGATTAGGCACCCTCACTTGTCCTCAAGGTTATCCAGAATAGAAACAAACTCTAGTTTCTAAAGGTGCCGCTTTGGGAGTGGCCAGAGGCCTACACTTGTTTTGTCAATAAATCAAAAGCTTCTGTCTCCTGGGCTGTCTGTCCTCTCCTTTTCTTGCTACTATATTCACCCTGAACAATAAATCAATAGGGCCAATCTTAGCCATGCCTAAAATGTTTCAACAGCTACAAAGAGCAGTACATTTGTTGGTGCTAAACTTTGTGCTTCTTGCATGCTCTCTGTACACAAATAATAGAGCTCTCACTTTGATGTGTGAGGTTAAGAGAATACTTTGTAAGTATATATGACACATCACAGTCTATAAACTAAGTTGCTTCTTTCTTTGAAATTGGTCCTAAAAATTAAGTTGTGAAGTCATCGTGTAAAATAGTCTGTAGGTCTTGAATAACCCAAGACTTTTTTGATCTTCTTATTCCAGAAGACCGTCTATATCGTGTGTCTTACCTCCCATTTCCACTAAGGTCAAATTTTTGATTCTCAGGTGAGCTACAAAAGTCTAGACTAAGTCAAGCAATGAAAGGGTTGATTTTTTTCCAACATGATTATTCTACACATGGAAGAAACCAGCCACTGTCATGCATTGTTATAGTTGAAAGGAATTAAGCACCATTCTCTTAGAATAATTCTAAGAGATGTTTTCAGTCTAGTTTCTTATCTAAATGTTCAGTTTCTGGTTGTAACATGCAGAATCAAATACTAAAATAATCATAGGAAATACCACTATGATTCTAGAGATGCAACAACAAAGCACCAGCATCTTTTAATAGCATCTTAGCTGTCAACTTACTAACAGGACTACAGTTCTATGCTAATATTTATTTTTTTGGTCTGTCTTTATATCACTCTCCAAGGCTTCATTGCAACATTTCTACCTTCTCTTATCATCACTTTACTAATTCCAACCTTCAGTTTCATTTTTCTAATTATTTGCATGGAGTAATTCATTTCTGTAGTGTTCATTTTTTGTTGTTGTTGTTTTCTGCGTATTATGATTTTTCACATTTTAAAAGCCTCTCTGGCTGGGGAAATATTGTTCCTCCCAGGGATAGCTAACCTTAGAGATAGTAAAGGGCTCAGCCAGAGCATGCTTTTGTTATGCAAACTCACCAGTCCAGAGCCATCCCACTTCTATCCAAGCTGCAGTATTTCTCATCTTAATCATCCCAGTACCAGGTACTAGGCAACTAGGGACCACCCTATAGCTTAGACCTCACTGAAATTACTTAAACTAGCCAATTCTAAACTTCTTACTCTGCCCTGCTTTTCCTTTTTCTGTGGAAACAATAAAGAGTTTTTTTTTTTACTTTGTTTTGTCTTGTTTTGTTTTTACAAATGAAGTTCAGATACTGGCAGGTGTTGGAGGTGGTCCTGCTATTCAGGGACAACTTCAGAAATGCAGGCTCTTTTTATCTTTTGAATCCACTCTCCTTATTATGTTTGCCTTTGGCCTCAAGATCAAAATACAACAACTACAGCTACAGGTAACATGTCTCTTTTCAAAGCAGGAAGAAGGAAAAATATGGTTAGGAATGAGTATCTATAAAGGCAGCCACAGATAATATGTCTTACAAAATAATATATTGGAGACATTATGCATTTGAATTATTTATTAAACACCCAGGTGGTTAATATAGGTTTCTCAGAATAGAGTTTGGGATAGAGAACCATATCAGTGACAACAGCCATTGAAATTGATGACATCAATCAGGGGTAAGATTCTGTAAACAGAGGAGAAATGAGAGAACATTTCTTATCTTATACCAATATATAAGATACTTGCTTAGGAAGAGAATCCAGGTACTAACACCAAAAACATTGGAAGAAGAACTAGAAGACAGTGGTGTAAAGAATCTAAAGGGAAATTTTCTTAGGATAAAATCTTCAAGAATATTACAGACCACAAAGGGGCAAAGTAGGAGAAGGAATAAGAGCTAAGTAGTGGTTAGGTGGACTTTTGTGGCTTTTATAAGAACAGTTTTCACTGAATGGGAAAGCACTTGCTAGCCTACTATGTATTGTGTTAAAATATTGTAGACAACTTTCAATAGTAGCAGGAGGAAAGAAGAAGAACTTCAGAATCAACATGAGATTAAATAACAACAACAACAAATTGGAGGAAAAACTGTTGCTAGTACTTGGAAGATTAGAGAACAAATTTATACTGAGGGTAAAGAAGAGTGAAGAAAATGATTGAAATTAGAAATTAGAATTATTTATCCAAGTCTTATAAGAATTATGAGCATTTGGGGCAAGAGTGCAGATAGGTTTTGGGTTCCAGAGAAAACCTTTTTATAATTTCTGTATTTTTTGAGTTTTCACATAGCACAATCATAATATAAATTGTCTTTATGTTCAGCTCATTTTGAACTTGGAATCAAACAGAGATGAGGCATGTAAGAAGACCTATGCACTGTCTGGCACATTCACATTGCTCCAACGCCCTCTTCCACTATGATAGGAGAGAACAATAAAGGTATGGATATGATTTAGATATTTTTGGATGTAGGAAATTTAAAACAATTCAATAGCTATGGGTTTTTCACATCTCAAAATGATGCTAGGCTTAGAGTATCTCTGGGCAAAAAGCAATAACAAATTAATACATCCTGTAATCTCTTTGAAAAAGGGTTTCATCCATATCTGTAGAGTAACTATTAAAGTAATGCTTATGATTTAGATCTTATGAAAGTACATTTCAGTTCATTAAACTGCAGGGTTTGAATTTCTGGACTCATGGCTGAAATTCTAACCTTTTCATCAGAGCTTTTCAGTCATGCTAGGTTGAAGCTCTGCTCCTATTACTTGAGAAAAATGCCAAAGATATGACTACCTTATTTATTGTTTTTAATGCTGTAACTAAAAATAACCAAAATATACTAAAATGGTTCATGTTTAGTGCTATCAGTTTCCCTGGGAGTCAGAGAGATACCATTTTTGGATTCCTGAGAGGGGACGCATAACTCCCAAATTTTCTATCTGTAGACCTATTAAATTCTAAAAGCAAACTTACACAAAAGATTCCAGGCTATAAAGAATGTTATCACACATGTAGTGCAAAACTCAGCCCAACCATTTCAAAATGCCTCAATAACCTTCCATTATACTTTACACTTTGGACTCCAATTACCTTTTCATAGCTGCATGGGATAAGTGTCCATTTACTTGAGAGGTATGGTACTTTCACATTACCTACATAACACTATCTCTTGAGTGTGCTACAGGACTGCTATCTGAAAATAGCTTTCTTTTAGCAAAAGATAGGATAGATTTTCTTTCATTTTTTTCCACTTTGCAGGTGTCTATTAAATAGACCAGGGAGGAAGATCCAAGCTTTATCTTAACCATTTACTATATCAAATCTGTAGAGTACCTGCTTTTTGACACTGGAGTGAGAACAATCACTAATAACAAAAATCCAAATATGATTCCATTGCTCCTCATGGGAGGATATCT
This sequence comes from Tarsius wallacei, assembly GCA_963574415.1. NCBI lineage: Eukaryota > Metazoa > Chordata > Mammalia > Primates > Tarsiidae > Tarsius > Tarsius wallacei. Next base: position 29,484 of record CAUYQG010236759.1, on the reverse strand, counting down.
TTCACATTCTAGAGTGAACCGTCCCATGCTATGCACTTATCTTCTATCGTTCTATATTTCACAATAAAAAAACCTTTATCTTCTCAAGTAGAACTAAATTAGGTAGCTTCCCAAAACATAGTAAGCTTTCAATATGACCTATTGATGTGTGATGAAATGAGCATAAAGACCTCACCTGCAGCATCTGTCCCAGCACTCTGTATTCAAAACCAATTAAGAAATGCAACATCAACAATACACTCTATTTTAAAAGATTCTTGAAATATAGAACCTCAAAATAAAAATAATAAAATAGAAATCCTCATGCAACTCTTTAAATTGTAAATATAACTGGCATATGTTGGCCTAAACATATATAGAAAATAAGTGGGCAGATCAATATATTTCTTTCTTTGTATCAGATACCTGGAGAAAAGAAGTAGCTACATCTTAAAAATTATACAATGAAGTTCTTTCACAGTTACAATTTGAGACTTTTGGAAAATAAAGATTAACAGAATCAAAAAATTACAAATATATCAGCAAAAGATTATTAGAGAATAATGTGCACATAGTCCTCAGGACACATCAGCTATTTATGGTAGTCCCAAATTCTTTGACTATTCCTCTCAACTCTCTAATGTCATGAATCTAGTGTTCCCCAAGTAGAAACTCTAAATTATGATTTCCAGGCTCCATTGACATTAGATGTAGACTTTTGAACACTTTCTATCCAGGAAGACAAGAAAGTCAAAAGTAAATATGATGTAACTAAAGAGTTCTTCTGGTAGGCATAGACTCACTGAGTTGTTGGGTTTGTTGCATCAGCTATAGAAAAATGCTGGTCTCTGGTTCCTGACTTTACAGGCTCAACTAGCTAGCAGAAACAGCAATGGAATTTCCACTTAAGCAGTCTGAAGGTGTGATAGGCATTTCTCCTGTTTCAGGATGTATAGAATATGACTTAGTTCTTCTGTGTCACTGTAAAGGAATACCTGAAGCTGGGTAATTTATAAAGAAAAGAGGTTTATTTGGCTTACAATTATGACCACTGTATCAACATCTGCTTCTGCTAAGGGCCTCAGGAAGTTTCTACTCATGATGGAAGGCAAAGGGGAGCAGGCATCACATGGCAAGAAAGGAGGAAATAGAGAGGGAAGGTAGGTGTCACATTGTTTTTAATAATCAGTTCTTATGGAAACCAATGGCATGAGAGTGTACACATTACCTCAGGGACCAAGTAATTCATTAGGAATACATCCCCATGATTCAAACACCTCCCTCTAGGCCCCATCTCCAACACTGGGTATTAAATTTCAGCTTGAAATGTGGTGGGGACAAATATCCAAACTATATAAGCATCCAAGCTTGGTACTTGGTTTTCTCAGACACTCTGTAAGATATCAAATAACCTCTAATAAAATCATTTTCTACTTTAGCTATCTAGAATGGATTCTCTTGTCTGCTACAAAACCCTGACTGCTAAGTTGTTTGGTTTATAAAGAGCTGCTGTATATCTAGGACTCCTGGGAGAGAAAGTGCAGACCAACTGTGAGAAGTACTTGGGTGATGGAAATAGTTCCACCTACAGAGGTCCTTTACTATTCCAGAACCTATACATTTGACAGGCAGTTTTACTGTTTTATCAATATTGTTTTGATGTCATTTGAGTTCCCAGTTATGAGGGGACATTTATCCATCATGTAATGTTAATTAACATATATGATAAAATATGTGATTTTTCCATAGGTCAAACCCACTTCTCCCAGAGAAATATTATCTCTAAATAAATTGACTACTATTATTTTATGTTCAAAGGTCTTCAAAGATTACTACATTTATTTCTATTGTGGTTTTTATCATAACTCTAAAATTCATGATTTTAACATAAGTCTAGGAGTTCCATATCCTGAGCCTACATGAGTAGTTTCCGAGGACTTCATTTCTAGCATGTTATCACCAGATGAAATGTAGACTGTCACAGGTGATCATCTTCTCAGTAGCCCTAAGTGCCCCAAAGGAAAAAAAATCACAGGGGAACAAAACCAGACATATCCAAATTACCTGTTCTACTACTTCTAATATTATATGATTCATTATTTATTGTGTTTAATGTTTAATGAATGTTCCACTAGAATTTAAAAAGTGTCATGAAGGCAGACATTTTTGTTTTGATCACTGATGTCACCTAAGCCCCTAAAAGAGTATTGGAACACCTTTCAATGAATATTTATTGAAGGACAACAGTTGGCTGCTTTGAGCCTCCAAATAAATAGAGAGTTACAATCTCTATGACTTCCTTCTAGGTCATAATTCTCCGCTTTTGAACAAATCTTATTCAAAACTAATTGCTGTATACATTCCATGTACAATACTGAGTTTTCTCCCATTTTGACTACAACATTGTTGATTTCCTAAAGACTCAATATAGTAGTTGAATATGAACCATCTTATTTATTTATTTAAAAACTTTGCCTTATATTTTGAAAAATGATAATGTAGTTTAACAGAGAAACAAGCAAGCAAAATAAAAATAAATTTGCATTATCTATAAGCACTTATGACCATGATGCCCATTTTATGAAAGTTTAAACCAAAAAATTTTTCTTCCTACTGTAGGGTTTTTTTTTCTCTCTACTATCTAATGTGATGAACTATAAACATTGCTGAATTTGTTCTGTAGCCCATCAAGGCAAACTGCAGCAGAGAACAGGGGTTAATTTTAAAGTACATTAATACTTCCGACTTCTGGTGAAATGTTGTTTCAAAAAAACCTTAACATAATAAACTAAAAAGCAAAGCAACAAAAACAAAAAATAGTGTTTCTGTGCTTTCATATGCATCAGCTTATTAAGTGCTTCCTACAGCCCATTGGCATGGGAATTATAAATCAAATTTTTAAAGAGATAACTGGTAGCCTATGCTTCACTTTTGCACAGTTTTAAAGCACAAACTCATATTCTAAACCAAACGATTTTAATATCAATATGGCATTTTATTTGCTCTAAATTTGAAGTAATTTTATCACTGACTGGATTTGTATTTGTAAGGTTATAGGGCAGTTCACAGTGTATCAGCAGCTTCCTTAAATGGAACAAACTAGAAGAGCCAGAGAAAGAGACTGTCTCTGATGAAAACCTTGGTCTTTTGTAACCTAATTGTGAAAATGACATGTCATCTCTTTTGTCATATTCTATTTATTAGAAACAAGTGACTAGATTCAACCCATGCTGAAGAGATTATAAAGGGTGTCCAAGCCAGGAGGTGGGGATCAATGGGTTACTCCTTGTGAAGGAGTATTTCATTTGGGGGGGTAAATTTTTATTCAAATTGATATATAGCATTTTATGTATATAACATTCTGAAGACAAACTTGCAGATGCAGTTTCCTTTCTGCAAAGACCTACCTCAATTCCTTCCTCTCAAGGGGAAATATAAGAGGTGAGCCCAAATCACTTGTCCTGTTACATCCTCATGACAGGACACTGATGTGAGCTTGTTGCCCACATTTACTTTGGATCTGGGTACTTCATGCTTTCTCAGTTTTATGAGTATTGTGCTAGTAAATGGTTCTACTGTATTCTCCACTATCTACCTGTCTAAGGTCAATACATTTTGTCTTTAATATGGGAGACTTGGTTATGGAATTGAGCCACCAAAAAGGTATACACTCTATCCTTCACTCAGTGTTTTTTGTATGCTGTGAGCTTTGGAAATATCATCTATCTTAAAACCCACAATCACTGATAGAGTAGGGATAATTTTCATTTTCCAGATAAGAATTTAACTAAGGCTCATAAAATGTAAATATATGGCAGCATCATGCAGTGAGTGAGTTAAAAACTTGGATTCAATCACAGATCTATGGGAATTCAAACTCAGGCCCTTAACCTATGCCTTGTTAATAAATCTTGCCCTTGAAATAATTTTCATATGCTTTTTAATACATCTTACTTACCGGCAACTATAACTTACTTCTCTTATATTAAAAACAATTCTACTTTGATGATACCTGCTTAATAGCTACGCTGAGTTTAGAGTAACCCTCTCTTTCTGACCCTATGTGTTATATTTGGTGCTATGAAAATCTTCTCTTGCAAACGAGGAAAAAAAAAGACACAGAGGAGATAAGTAATTTGCTCATTTTCACACTGTTATTTTGGTGTAAATTTTTAGTTTTTCTTTACTTCAACGTATTTGTTTTTTGCATTAATATTTGCTGCCTTTTGATCACAGTTTATTCTTGCCTGTGAAATATCAGTGTGATTAAATGACATATGATAACTCTGGCAACTTTGATGTGTCACCTTCCAATCTATCCTTCATTCATTACCTCTTTAATTGGCTAAGCAATCACATATTTGCACTTACAATGTGGCAGCATAATTCATGCCAACTTCTCTCCTTAGGGCTGACGTGACCTCAGTGCCTAATACAGCCTCCATCTGTTCCATTTCACCCACTATTCTCTCATCCAAACCTCCTCAGCTATTACTGGCTGACCTCAGGGCCCCTCACACAGGCCATTTGCCATATGCAGTGCCTTTCAGTTACCCGCAAAGTCAGGGTTTGAAATACATTTTTATTACTATCCTTCCACACAGTCTACCACAGCATTACCCTTTGCCTGCTGGTCAGAGACCCTTTGCTTATCTCTGAAATGTGAATGTCCTGGGGAGAGGGCAAACCATGCCACTCCATTTTAACTAGCCTTCTGGGGCCTAGTTCCCAGTCATTAAAAACCTCAGCTTCATCTATGAAATCTATTAGGCATAAGGCACTGTGGGAGTCTTTAGAGAGTATCTCACATTGACTCGTCTGCTACCCAGGCAGCCAAAGAACCAGGGCAAAGTTATATATTGTCATGGCATTTATTAAGCCCAATTCTGTCCTCAGTTTGCAGAAGAGTATCATTTATGGTTAAGAATACCCCAAAGTTGCCATTTATCTTGCCCTTTCTCTAAGAACTCTTATTGCTTCTGCTTAAGTTTTGTGGACTTGCTATATTCTTTAAAAACGATTCTTTGTCTTACTGCCTCTCTGCCTTTTTTCCTGTGTCCACTCTTTGTTATTCACTGATCAAAACTGCACCTAAAACACTCAGGGCATCTAAGGAATACACTTGATGCCAAATGCTTCATCCTTCAGCTATCCATGCAAGTCTGAAAATCTAATTTATTGTCCGCTTATTCCTCTAGTCTCCAAACATATGGCATCATATTTTAATAACATTGACTCTACCTGTTCAGGTTAAAGCTTGTGTGGGTGCAGTTTTGTTTTATTTTCAAAGAACAATTTTAAGAAGACCTTCATCTCTACATAGTTATTCCCTAGGATGATAAGCAGAACCCCTTAAGTAAAGGGGTTCAATTTACCTCCATAAAATAGATTACAACACAGTCATTATAATTTTTATCTCACAAATCAAAGGGGCAGTATGGAGTAACTGTGGAAATAATAGATGTTTGGCTTTCTTACAAAGGGTAACTCACATTACTGAGAGAGGAGATAGAAACTGGTTGGGGAGACAGAGAGGGAGGGTCTCGAAGAGGGACACCCCCTGCATCACTCCCATTATATAATTGTTGGCTAGAAATGTGGTCAATGTGGTTAAGAACATCCTTTCAACACAGGATGTACTACTAAAAGGGACTTTTTGTGGCTTAAACGCAGGCACAGTAGCTTAACTAAATGTCCTAACTTGACCTTGGTTTATTATAATATTATTAACGTAACATTAGCATTGAAGTTTTGCCCCTCTGAACGGACTTCTCTGTGGTACTTAGGGGTAATATTCAAGATGGAGTAAATTTGGTCAAGGACCTACATGCACAATAAGAATTGGATCTCAGGAAGTATGGAGTGGATGAGACGTAAATGAGAGAAACATCCCCAGAAAAGATAAGATAAAAGCCACAAAAAAAAAAACCCTCCTAACACTGGATAACCCATTCCCAGGCTCCCTCTCATTTTCTAGAGCACTTTGTTGTTTAATAAACTCCTTTCACTCATCCTTTTGGCGTCTGTGTTCCTTAATCTTCTTAGTCATGGGACAGGAACCCGAGGTTACTGGTTTAAGCTGACAGTGGAGTTCAAAACTCCTGCAACATTACTATCTACTATTAATTTGTATAAAATTTACCAATTGGATTTGTTTAATTTTATTTTGATGTATTGTCCTCTTATTAAGGAAATCACACCAATGAGCATGAACCAGTGAAATCCCCTAGGTGGAAGAGCACATGGGTTAAAATTGTTTGGGCTTCCATTTCTGAAATGGAATCCTCTGCTTTTTGCTAGGGATTATGGGCAATTTGAATGGCTTTTCTGGGCCTCAGTTTACCCATGTAAGGAAAGGAAATAATAATAATACTGTAGTCACATTTGTGTTGTAAAAATTAAATGAGCTAACTTAAACAAAGTTCCAAGTACAATTGCTGTCACACAAAAAAGTGCCCCAAAGATATGACAGCTTTTATTGCTAATAAGAGGGAAGAGAGGACCAAAGGAAAGCTTCTCATTCCCCTAAAATCTCTCTTTAAAGTAGATCATGCCTTTGAGGAAACATGGAGAATAGCTTAGCCAGTACTGGTATGTATATCCCTTTATGAATAATTCCAAATAGTGAATGTGACTCTTGGGGCCTAACTTTGAAGCAATGGGCTGCAGTGGAATCTGCCAGCCCATTCCCACACCTAGTTTTGCATCAGGGAAACAGAACAGCCTCCCCAGGAGGTTTGAAACTTATCAAATCATTCTAAGAGAAACTTGATATCATCGCCTTTCTTTCTCAAGCAGAATAGGAACAAAATGCACCATTTTAAACAACCCTGGCAGTAAGCATGCTAACTCCTTGACCACATCCAGATACGTATGATTCTCCATCTTGAAGAGCTTACTAGGTAGGCTTCATGAACTTGTTTCCACCGGAGGACTATAGGTTCCTGGACATCCAAAGGAAATCAACACCCTATAAAAAACCAAGAAGCAGGAGATATATTCATTACTCAATGAGCGGATACACGCCCCTAACTAAGGGTCACCAGGTATTTCTTGAGCTAAAATGAGAGACAACAGGATAGTGGACAAAACACAAAACACAGGGCCAGGATCCAACTTAGCCACTAATCAAGTGAATGACCTTGAACAGTCACCAGGTCTCTAAGCTTCAGTTGCTTTAGCTGTAACATGAGAAGACTGGACTAGATTAGCACTTCTCAAAAAGTGTTCCACAGAATACCAATCTAGAAGGGATGGACCATAAAAAAAGCAGGCTCTTTGGTTAAGGTTTTTTGGGGAAATGTTGTATATCAAGTGAGTTTGAAGAAAGCTGTTTTGGGATGTCTAATGTCTTTTAGGGCATGATTATTTAAACTGTTTAACATTTTTTAGACCAGTAGTTCTCTAACCTGTTTGAAAACTGCTCCTTTTTGTTTTTTCTTCTAAGTACTACTGTCAACATTTCTCACACCTGGTGATCCACAGACCATTCTTGGATAGATATAAGTCATCTCTCAAGTATCATTCAACCATGATTCAAGGTAAGCCCCTGTTGTAATGTGATTTTTTATTCTGATTTAAACTAATCTACAGGGCAGAAGGATATGCCACCATGGTAGGCACAGTCAGTGTTCTAGCACTCATCTCCCCCTGGCCAAAGGCTACTTAATGGTAGCACCTCGGACTCTCTGCCTGAGGTGTTTTTTTGAGCTATAGAAGCAGATATCCACAAGTACAGAGCAAGTCAGAGGAGGCAGAGTTAATGTCCACTTCATGACAAATGATAGAAGGAGACTTGATGGATAAATGTTCCAGTTTTATCCCTCTTAGGTGAAATAGCTCTAAGGATTGTTCTGCACTGACCCTCAGAATTCCCCAGTGGGATTTGACTCCAACTGTTTTCAGTAGTAACTTTGTAGATTTTTAAAAAATGATGTAATCTCATGCTTTGTTTCATTGTTTTTTCTCCCTTAATGGTGATTCCTGGGAGCACCTCCTATATGAACTATTGCACTAGAATCCTTCTCACAGTGTCTGCTATTGGGGAAACCCAAATAAACAACCACTCTGCATGATGAATAATGTCCCCAGGTTGTAGTGCTTTATTGATAAAGGCATGCAAAATAGGTTTGCAATAGTCTAAGATTATAAAATAAGTTCACAAGTCAGGTTCCACAAGTAACTAAGACCATTAGCATTATACCAGGTAGAAGTCAGTAAAGAAAAAAGGTTCTTTGCTGATTTTTAAACATCCCATTAAAATTGTAAGCCTATGAGAATGCAGTGCCATGTGCCTGACATTCTTGTTTCTCGTAAGTGTATACAAATATGGGAAGGAGGGTTGTAGAGTGAAGTACAAGGAAAGCTTCAGTTATATAGGACATTCTAATCAGAGGAGAAGTCAAAAATCTCAGAGGCAATAAAATAATAATGAGAATGACAACCGTCCCATTTCTTTAAACATAGATAACCTCATTGAAGAAAGTCACTAACATGACTTATATCCCACTAATAACAATAACCTGATATCAAGAATGATTGCTTTCACCCACAAGTAATTATTATAAATAATTTTCCTAAGTAATTATTTATGAGATAAGGAGATAGAAGAAGCATAACACTTTCCAGAACTAAGGTTGCCTGGTGTGAAGATAACAATATTGGAAGATGTATTGTAGAGTTGGAATGATCTAACTCTTTCCTAACTTTTATAAAGCTTTCTTCTGAAGAACATCTTTAGTGATGAGAGCCTCAAACACTTTAATGCTGAGCAACTTTTCTTATACTGGGCAAAAATCTACCTCTCTCCCTAGCCATTGCTCTTTATTGTACCCTATAGTTAGAGACACAATTAGTATTCTTTTTCTTCTATTTGGTGGCCCTCATATTATATAAGAAAAAACATCATTTTCTATTTTTTTTTTTTTGAGTTGGAGTCTCACTCTGTCACCCAAACTGGAGTGCAGTGGCCGCTCCCGGCCACTTCAGCCTCAATCTACTGGGCTCCCGCGATCCTTCCACCTCAGCCTTCCAGTAGCTGGAACTACAGGCTCGTGCTATCACGCCCAGCTATTTTTTTGATTTATTGTAGAGATGAGGTCTTGCCAAGTTGCCCAGGCAGGTCTCAAACCCACGGACTCAGGCAATCCACTCACCTCAGCCTCCCAAAGTGCAGGATTACAGGCTGAGCCACTGAGCCCGGTTTCATTTTCTATTTTAATAATCCGCTGTAAATTATAATGATAAATCAAGAAAGCATAGTTTTATTTTTATACTGAAAGAACTATTTCTTACTTCTCCATAAATGAGAAGTAATATTTAACAATGGTTGTCTATTGTGACCCATGATCACTGGTAGTATCATTTTAAATTTATCATACTGATTTGCACCTAATTTTAAAGAATTCCAAGACAAGAGAAAAACATCATAAAAATATTCTATAACCTTAGTTTAGCCACAGAGTCTTGAACTTAACTATTCTGTGCTGGTCAAACTTGTCTCTAATTACCTAATTTGATACTTTCAAACAGGAATTGAGAATTATTGCTAATAGTTTCATAGAACTTGAATCTGTCGAGTATTAACAAAGTATTTTTAATAGATGAACTGATCGTCCACCAGTTCTATACTTAATTATGAGCTTGATCCTCTAAGTTTCATCATATTTGGAAACTTTGGAGCCAAATGCCCGCCTGACAGTGTGGTGTCTTCTGTATCCTGGATCATTGCCAGCATGGTTGTGGGAGGGTCACCAGTACTGTACTGGTAGGGAACTCATAGGATGAGTTGATGCTTCTGACTAATGAATTTGAGTCAATGTTAAATTACGGGAAGAGCATGGAATTGAAATGCAGAAAACCTGAGTTTGAGTTATGATACTATACTTCAAACTATGTAATCTTGGGAGGAAAAAGTGTGTGAGCCTTGGTTTCCAGATTTGTTAAATAAAAATGATTTTTAAAAATTTTGTCAATATTATTGCAAGGTTATTTTAATTCTTAAGTAAAATAGCATATTAAAAAAACACTTTCTCTTATGCAGTGTTATGCAAATACATACTTTTATCATTTAAAAACCTTGAATATCATATGTCTCATATAAATTTTCTTTTCTTAAGGAAAGAGAAAGAAAACTAATTAGATTTTTAACTAAACCCTTTACAAATCTGAAACTTACTAGTTTTCCATTTTGTAGTCTTAATATTTGGATTATTTTATCATTTTTTCCTGACAGAGCTCATTTACCAGTCTTGACCTTCACACAGGTACGTTGGCATGTTGTGCTTGGAAACAAAGATCAGGATGGGTTGTGGCATTGGAAATCAAGCTTTTCTTTGAGACCTGAAGGGCAATACTCCCAATGAATGACAGAGATTTGAGTTCCTCTTTGGTTTATGCTGAGGCTCCGAGAGCCCTTTGTAGAGAAATTTTAAAAATGAAGTTATCTATAATCTTTGTTAAGTAATTACATTTGCTTAATTATAAAATCATTGATTTCTCTATGTACTTGTGTTTTTATCTGTCAGTAAAACACCTGTACTGTCAACTTGCTCTAGAATCTTCAAGAAACTCTACATGTCTTGAGTCCAGCAGACCAAGCATGTGTTTAGGGAGCTAACAGATTACAGTCACCAAACATTGTTTTGAAAGAACATGGCATTTGATTTTTCAATGTAGGCATAAAAAGGATAAAATCTTGAAAATTCTTTCTCAGTAGGTCTGGAGCTGAGTCTAGGTTTGTTGTTTAAAAACAACTCTAGATGATCCTAATGTACATGAAAGTTTAAGGATCACTGCTTTCAATAAGCTACCACTTTGTTTCGTTTCATTTTCTAGCCAAGTCTGCTTTTCTCTAAAATTCAAATTCTTTGCAACAAACTGTTCTATTTGTTAGAAGGGCAAGTTATTGCAGAGCTGAGCTACATTTTTTAAACACCATTAAATGAGAGTAGATGATAGTAAAGAGATACAAATGCTAAAACAATAATCTAGAGAATGAGGAGGAGACTATTGATCTTAGATATCTCAACATATTTTTAGATAATAAAGATCAAAGGAGGGAACGTAATCACTAAAGGAGTTGGAGGAAGATGTGGCCCAGACAGTATCTAAAGGAAGAATTAGTGGGAGATAATCAGACTGCCGAAGCCATAGAAGTGTAATGTACTTTGGAAAACTGAAATGAGAAAAGAGTGCCACTGAAAACAGGGCATGTTATAGAAACTGAAAATAGGGCTAGATATTAATTCAACCACAGTTAAATTGCTTAAACTTTCAGACATAGTTTTTTAGTTGTCTTCACACACACACACACACACACACCCCACGCGCGCGCGCACACACGTACGCACGCATGCAGGCACGACTTTAAAAAGTTTGAATTGACTTAGAGAAAAAGAAAGACCCTCACAATCTAGCGTTGTTGGAATCCACAATGTGATGAATAACTTCTTGCCCATACGTACTGAGGCAAACCCATCACTGATGAGCCCTGCAAATGGTACACCCATTTCACAGTCAACTTCTTTTTTATTGTTTTCTTCTTAAAAATAATCAGATAAACAAGTATCCCCTGATATTTGATTGAAGTCTACACTTTAAAAAGTGTTTAATGTGAATAAAAAAGAAAAATAACTCTCTCCAAAACACAGATGCTTCAAGGAGCACAAACAACTTAGACAAAAATAAACAGATGGATGGATAGATTAGATTAGATAGATAGATAGATAGATAGATAGATAGATAGATAGATAGATAGATAGATAGACAGTAGATAGATAGATAAAAGTAGAATGATCCAAGAAGATACTTTATCCTTAAGCTAAGATTATACTGCCCCAACAGGTGCTGGAGAGGATGTGGGGAAAAGGGAATACTTCTACACTGTTGGTGGGAGTGTAAACTAGTACAACTTCTGTGGAAAACAGAGTGGCGATTTCTAAAAGATGTAAAAATTGACCTTCCATATGACCCCATAATCCCTCTTCTGGGAATAAACCCGGAAAAACTCAAATGACTCTGTGAAAAAGATACCTGCACAAGCAGGTTTATTGCAGCATTATTCACAATAGCAAAAGTATGGAACCAACTGTGCTGCCCACCGAAAGAGGACTGGATTAAAAAAATTGTGGTACATCTACACGATGGAATATTAAGCAGACATAAAGAAGGACCAAATTATTAACTTTGCAGCAACTTGGATGGACTTAGCGTCTATAATATTGAGTGATCTATCACAGAAACATAGAATTGAGTACCACATGTTCTCACTCATAAGTGGACCTTGAACAATTATCCCCTTATAAGAAAGGGATTGGCAGAAGTAGGAAACTGCCAGGGGAAGGAGGCATAGGATTGACAGTAGTGGGAAACTACCAGGGGATAGAGGAGCACACCTCATCAACAAGGGTAACTGCATAGTGAACATTTATAGCCCTAACCCTGAATTGTACCCCACATCTTTAAAATTAAAAATTAAAAAAGATTATGCTTCAATGTGAAATATACAACAAAGAAAGAGGAATTCTATAAAAATAAAAATAAAAATAATCACCAGAATAACAAATTAATCAGAATGGATAATTAAGTCAAGGTAGTTACCTTAAATTTTTGAAAGAAAGATTTTTTTTAAAGGTGTAGAGAAGCATTCTAAGAGTTATGACTTTTTAAAGGTTTTTTGAGTCAGGGTCTCACTCTGTCACACAGACTAGAGTGCAATAGCGTCACCACAGTCTCGACCTCCTGAGCTCAGGTGATTCCTCTGTCTCAGTCTCCCGAGTGTCTAGGACTACAGGCAAGAACAACCACAGCTGGCTAATTTGTGTGTGTGTGTATGTGTGTGTGTGTGTGTGTGTGTGTGTGTGTGTGAAGACGTGCTCTCACTATGTTGCCCAGGCTTGTCTCTAATTACTGGGCTTAAGCGATCCTTCTGCCTCAGCCTATCAGAGTACTGGGATTACAGGCATGAGCCACTGTGCCCAGAGTTATAACTTCATGGAGGAATTATAGAAAAGGACAACAAAGAAATAAGAAGAGACTTATACCACAAAGTAATGAAAGAGAAAGCATTCTTTTCGAGATTAATAGACAACACTAAGAGCCAAACATAATTAATAAATATACTTACATGCATAACTGTAAAATTCCAGGACATCTAAGGAGAAGTGAATCTCTTTTTTTCTTCTTCTCCTTTTTTTTTTTGGCATCAGAATCTCACTCTGTTACCCAGGCTGGAGTGCAGTGGTATGCTCACAGCCACCCCAGCATCGACCTGCTAGGCTCAGGCAATCCTTCTGCCTCAGTCTTCCAAGTAGCCAGAGCTACAGGCGCACACTACCACACCTGGCTATTTTTTTTTTGGATATATTGTAGAGATGAGGCCTCACCAAGTTGAAGGTGAATCTCTTAAACTTGGTGGTAGAGAAGGCTTAGGGTAAGAGGTTATTTCTTAAAGAAGAATATCACATACTAGAAAACAATGGAATAATTTCTTCAAAGGATTAAGAAAAACATATTGTCAATCTATAATTTTATATTCTATCAGATTATTACTCAGCTGTAGTGTATGACATTTAGGTATCATTAGATTCAGGGCTTTTAAGAAGACAGGGAAAAGAAGTCCTAGGAAGAAAGTTACATGGCAGGTCTAGAGAGAAATCAGTTCAGACTACAGCAGGAAAATTAATAGTTCTAGAGCAGAGGTCTCCAGAATGAAGAAAGAGCAATAATATGCTTGATATAATACCATGTTTGAATGAAACAACTGAGGATAGGAAATAAGGAAAAATAAAAGCATATAGAAAATATAAGAAAAACAAAAACTTATATAAAAAGAAAGAAAAAAACATAGTTTACAATTTATTTCAGAATAAAATGAAACATTACATAGTAATAATAATAATACTGTATTCTAATCTTGGTTCACTGATTTAATTAAACAGGGATATAATTTTATTGGAACACAGAGGAAGGGATATAAGACGCGGTGTAAAAAGCTAAAAGTAATCGAGTTATCATGGTAGAAAGCCAAAAAAATCATGTCTAAAATCATTAAAATAAATATTCTTTTTTATTTTTTTGAGTTGGTGTCTTACTCTGTCACCCAGACTGGAGGGCAGTGACATGCTCCCAGCCACCACAGCCTCGACCTGCTCCGGCGATCCTTCCACCTCAGCCTTCCAAGTAGCTGGAACAACAGGCATGTGCCACCACACCCGGCTAATTTTTGATTTATTGTAGAGACGAGGTCTCGCCAAGTTGCCCAGATGAGTCTCGAACCCGTGGTCTCAGGCAATCAAAATAAATATTCTTAAAGACATAATACTTACGAGTAAGAAGGAAGTATCTAACAAATTTCTACAGGAGTCAAAATGATTGCATTTAGATTTGAGGGCTGGGAATAGTTGAAGCTAAGAGAGGAAGACTGTTACTTTTGGTAAAAAAAATCTTCAGTCGTCTTTTTGTCTTAATCATGTGCAATTGAGTCACAATTTGAAAACTACATTTTGAAAATATAAAGTGTATCTGACAAGTCTGAAAAAGTGAAGATGTGAAAGGACTTCCAGAAGCTACTGAAGTATACTGGGTAGGAATGCCTTTTTGGCATTCATCCTTGACAGATTTTATATATCATTCAGATACTATTTTTAAAAAAATTGGATACATTTACTCAAGTTATATGAATAAACTTGTTTGTTTATCCTTAAAATTTCTCTGATTTTTTTCTTTTTAAACATATTTGGAAACAATTTTGGATATACAAAAAAATTATCATAATAGTACGAAGAGTTCCCACATAAACTTCACCGATCCTCTTAAAATGTTAGCATCTCACATACCCATAGTACAAGTAAAGTTTAGATAATTAACATTAATTCAATAAATCTAATCTACAAACTGCAATCTGAGATACCGCAATAGATGCCTTTTGATCAACTAAAATGAATCCTAAGGTTAAGGAAACAAAAGTTATCTACAAACCAAGAATTTTAGCCTAGCGTGACAACTCCCTAAATTCCTATGGCTAGGACAAAAACCACACCCTTGTTAAACTCCCTAAAATAAGAACTATCAGGCAAATTGTCAGACCCTTTCTAACTCTGATTTACAACTCAGACCACTACAACTCTGAGTGGACAGAGGATCAGCTTTCCAAACACTCATTGCTGATAAGAAATTGTAGCCAGCTTCAGCCAGCTTAGAGAGATTGCACACCAACTGTCTATTGTGTTGTACAGTTCACTTTTTGACACAGAAGAGCCAAATTTCACCTAATGATAATGCTAAAGTCCCACCCCAAAGTGAACATGGGATGTTGCATATATGTTTATCCATTGCACATGTACTCAACTCCCCTTATAAAAATGTATAGCTTCCCCCACAAACCTGCAAATATGTATGACTCTATTGTGTGGTACAGGGCCTGTGAAGCATAAAACCCAAACTTCCCTTTCCTACTTTTTTTTAAGATGCAGGGTACAATTCAGAGTTAGGTATACAAATGTTCATTATGTAGGTACTTTGTTGATGAGGTATACTCCCCCCACTCCCCTGGCAGTTTCCCACCACTGCCAATCCCGCCCCTCCTCCCAGCAGTTTCCCACTACTGCCAATTTCTTTCTTATAGTATTATGATAATTGTTCAAGGTCCACTTATGAGTGAGAACATGTGGTACTCAGTTCTTTGTTTCTGTGATAGATCACTCAGTATTATAGGCTCTAAGTCCATCCAAGTTACTGAAAAGTTTATAATTTTGTCCTTATTTATGGCTGCATAATATTCCATCATGTATATGTACTACCCTTTTATTTATCCAAATCTCTTTCAATGGGCAGCACAGTTGGTTCCGTGTTTTTGCTGTTGTGAATAATGACCTACCTTTTCCCTCTTCAAAGAGAGTGCACATTTAGTCCATGTCAGAAACTGTCTCTTTTCAGTTTGTAAAATGGTATTGCCAATGGAGCTCTGTTTTCTACTATTTAGCCATGCTATTGGTCTTTGTGATGACAACACCTTATTTAAATTTCACCAATTTTCTCACTAATATATATATTTTTCTGATTCAGGATCCATCCAGGTTCCTGATTACATTTGCCTTCCATGGTATCTTACTCTTCCCTTTTCTTTGGCAGGTTCTCAGTCTTCCTTTGTTTTATGAACCTGATGTTCTTTTAAGAGCCAGGTATTCTGTCAAATGCTCCCAAATTTGGATTTTGTTAGGTAAAAAAATCCCAGCAGGGCCTCTACACTGTTAAGTCAGCCCTTCCAGGGCTCTGGTTTGTGATCTGGTGACTTGCAAAAGATGAAAAGAATTGCACAGAAGTCAGATTGGAAATATATTGTTTATTTACAAAGTAAATTAGAGAGAGAGAAGAGATTCACCTCCCCAAGGTAGGGGAGGAGGCCAAAGCTAGCAAACATGGTGGCCATGTGGACACACCAGAATTTAACAAAGCAATGACCAATGGCTGCTTGAAGATGAATGATTTTAAACTTTCCCTTTTATGGGGAACAAGTCATTAAGGTGATTGGGACAGGTCGTGACATCAGCTAATAGCAGACAAATAGGTGGGTCAGTCACAAGACTGTTGCATTGGTGATCCAGTCTGTGTCAGAAAGGGTTGAGTAGGTTAGCTCATTTACAAAACAAGCTGGGGTGAAGGTTGTAAAACAGTTATCAATAGCTACCTGTGAGAAAATGGTTCCGTCCTTGGCTAGAATGTAAATTAAAAGGAACTGTTAGAAAAACATGACAGCAATGTTAAAATAGCTGCTCATTGGGCATATCAACTTCATCTTATGTCCTTTCAGTTTTGTATGGTGTATTCTCATGACTAGATTAAGGTTGTGCATTTTTGGCAAGAGTGTCAAAAAGCTTATATTTTTCTTTTCCCCATGTGTCATAGTCAGAAGAATATGGTATCTATATGTCTCCTAACTAGTGATTTTACTTGGTTAGAGTGGTGACTGCTAGATTTTTCCACAATAAAGTTATGATTATTCTTTGTGTCATTAAGAAGTATTTTGTAAGAGGAAGAGGTCCTCAACCTTTCTCAAATCTATCATTTTATCTGTCATTAAATGTGTAATGCATAAAATGATAGTTATTTAACTGTCTTTATTATTTGAAACATTTTGCAATGTTTTCTTAACATTTATTCATTCAATAAGTTTCTTTTTAATTATTCAGGTCACTCTCCATAAAATTCTACCTTCAGGCTGGTGGTCATTTATGCTGTTGACCATAGTCATGCCCAGGCTAATATAAATGTGACCCCATCTAATATCTGTTGATAGGAACAGTTATCCCAAACAGGTATTTTGGCCTTAACTATGATATGGTAATAGAGCTGATTTTCTCAGCTTCATAGTGGTGATGGTTATGGGATTGGGGGGGCATTTGGCTACCCTTTGTGTGAGCTTCACATCATGAAATCCATGCACAATGAAGCAGATCAGAGATATGAAAATTTTCTTTCGACAGAATATTCTCAGATCAGCCTTTCCTGACTGTAAATTGATTGAATGCATTAACATACTTAAAGAAAGAATGTGTCAAGCAGAAAGGGGCTAACCAGTCCATGGAGGCACAGAGAAGAGTCACTTTGCAAACATTAGCGACTTCTCCCCAAACAAGATGCAAAGGAGAGAGTTTTGGTCTACATGGAGGCACAGAGAAGAGTCACTTTGCAAACATTAGCAACTTCTCCCCAAACAAGATGCAAAGGAGAGAGTTTTGGTCTATTTTAGAAGTGCTACATCTAAGTTAGTTACAGACAAAATTCTAAGTATAAGAATTAACTCCTGTTGTTTTGAACCCAACAGACAAATTGTGTGTTTAGGACCCCAACATAGCAAATCGCAATAATAATAATAATAATAATAATTTGAAAGAATATGATATTTGATATCTCAGTGAAAGTTTAAAAATATTCATCATGGAAAAATAAAAACTTTGTTGAACTTCCTTTCACACTTTTGAAAGGAAGTATTTTGTATTATTTATATTTTGAATAACATAAGGGAAGTTGGGAGGCAAGCTAAAATGCTTGTGGCCCCTAAAAGTCTTAATCTTGCCCTGTTCTGATCCCATGCTCACCGAGCAATCTTCGTGTTATAATTTAGCTTCCCATGTAGGAGTTGTTTTATGGTTTCCTGGAATGGAAAGTTGACATTAGTATTCCAGTCCACAAAACAGCTATTTTTCTCATTGTAAATCAATAAATAGGCATTCTGGTTTTATGTATTGGTCTGTGAGCTTGTTTCATTTGAGTCTGCCCCTGAGATACAGATTACTCTTAGCGAATGACAATATCAGGCCTCTAGGTCTGGCAGTCTAAAACTCAGTCTAATTAGTGTAGCAAAGAGAGACCTTTTGCAGAAGTGTCCTCTACTTCCTCTTGGAGACAACTCTTTAATTTTTATTTTTAAACATCCATCCATACATGAGAAGTAACCCTTCAAAATCAAAGCTCTATCAAGAAAATACCATAAAATGACAGAACTCCAAGTGGAGATTCTCTTGTCTCCTGGATCTCATATGCGACAATAATCTTTTCCCAGAACCCCGGGTGAGTCACAAAATATTAAGATTAACATCTTTGTCCTAAGAATTTGTCTTTCAGCTACTGCCCCTTCCCTTCTCATTTATGTGGTTCTAGCTACCAGCCCACCTTTCTCTATGTGACCACCCATCCACCCATCATCAGAGAGACTGAGAAACAGATCCCATTACCATGGCGACAGCAAGGAAAGCTTTAAAAGTCATCAGCCTTAAGCATTTGCTGTTATGCTTTCTTTTGTTTCCTTTTTCTTTTTTGCTCGTCACTGTCATCTTCATCTATTGGTTTTATTTTTTTATTTTCGTATTTTATTTTTTAAGTATAAAGATATGGGGCACAATTCGGGGTTAGATATACAAATGTTGATTATGCAGTTTCCCTAGTCGATGAGGTATGCCCCCCCCACTCCAGCAGTTTCCCTCAACTGCCAATCCCATGCCATGCTTTCTTTAAGCCTCTGACACCCTCTCCAATCTTGGAGAAATGAATCCACCCTCTCTCTCTAATCTACTTTCTGCCTAAACCATCTTTTAAAATCTAATTTCTGTGAAATTCCTTGCATCATTCCCACAACACTGGCATACTGACCTAATATATGTTCAAGTTTGAGAAAATAGAAGAAATAATGGATAGCAAGACAAACCAATGTGGTTTTCAGGTTTATGCAGAAGAACTCTTAACTAACCTCTTAGGAGCAAACTAAATGTGGGAAATAAACACTAAAGTTATGGCAGTGCGGGAAGGGAGGAAAAAATTTTGAAAAAATAAATAAACACTAAAGTTATAAAAGTTAGGGCCAAAGAGAATCATTCCCTGAACTCCAGTATGTAGTGTTTTTTTCAGATTTGATAATCTCTTGTTCCATGGAGTTTCACATCTAGTGAACAAGATAACTCATGCAAAATTCATATCGCAAATATATTTTTATATCCATGATGAAATATAGGTAGGGAGGAGCTAATTTCATGTAACAGAAATCTCTTAAGAGGCATATAGACATATAGCAGAGCCAAGGCTTTTGAAGAAGGAGACTGCAGTCAGGAAGAATGACATGACAGACTCGGAAATACTCCTAGGAAGTTTAGAAATTGGGTGAGATGTGGAAATGATCAAATGAAATTCAATATATGTGAGAGCAAGAGATTGCAAACTTGACAGTAATCTACAGGTGGATAATGGATGGTCTTGAAGTCATGTTTGTGATCTTGGCTTTTCACAGCAGAGGCAAGTGGGAGCCATATAATTTTCTAGACAACAGATGTTTGCTATATCATAAATAATCCCCCCTTTTTTTCTTCTAAAAGACAATAGTTTCTGCTAAGTGTCGGAACATAAAGAAGGAGGTTCTGAGGGCAGACTAAAATTTGGTGGGTTTCTTTTTTTACTTTTTATTTTCCTAAGGGAAATGCATTTCAGAAAGCAAATGACCCTGGTAATCAGTTTGCAAACTTATATTGAGAACTATTATCTGGGCAATTAGTCAAGATTGTAGAAGGGAAAGTAGAAATTGATAAAATGGAAGTCAGCCCTTAATTTATTTACAGTCTAATTGGAGAGACAAGACTTACACATATAAAAGGTTAGATAGAAATATGAGGCAGAATGTTAAAAACCCTCAGCAAGTAATTTCATCTCTCTGGGACTTATTTTTTTTTTAATCTGGAAAAGAAGCTTGTTTAAAAGACCTGTGAAGCCAGGCTTGGTGGCTCAGCCTGTAATCCCACGCCTTGGGAGGCTGAGGTGAGTGGATTGCCTGAGCCCGTGGGTTCGAGACACGCCTGGGCAACTTGGCGAGACCTCATCTCTACAATAAATCAAGAAATCAGTCGGGCGTGGTAGCGCGTGCCTATAGTTCCAGCTACTTGGAAGGCTGAGGCGGAAGGATCACCTGAGCCCAGCAGGTCGAGGCTCCAGTGGCCGGGAGCGACCACTGCACTCCAGTCTGGGCGACGGAGTGAGACTCCAACTCAAAAAATAAAATAAAATAAAATAAAAGATCTGTGATCTGAAGTGCCAAAAGAGCCCCTCAGAGAATTAGGGGTTCAGAGAACAGAGGATAATCAGGGAATGCTTTCAGGGCCTAAGTCTTGAAAAACATGTAGACTGAATTTGGGGAAAATCAGAACAAAATAGTTTTCAAGAGGATGTATAAAAATAACATTTTCTCTTCCTATACGTTTTTTAACATCTTATATATCCCTTGACTCAAGTTGCCATTTGCACAGTTTTTGTTTTGTTTTGTTTTGTTTTGTTTTGTTTTTCACAGACAGGGTCTCTCTCTTTCACCCAGGTTGAAGTACAATGGTACAATCATAGATCGTTGCAGCCTTAAACTCCTGGGCTCAAGTAATCCTCCTTCCTCAATCTTCCAAAGCACTGAAATTATAGGCATGAGCCACACCTTCCAGACTTGCATATCCTTTAAAAAATAAGCTTATGTCCACCATCTATTTTTCAAAACTAGAAAGGTCTTCAGAGTCACCCTCTGTAATTTCTCTAATTTTCTGCTCATTCTTTCCCTAGACTTCCTCTGTTTCTGCCATACTAAACTGCTCACTCTGTCCTCAACTCTAGATACTCTTTCGTGCCTTGATAAGCTCTTGCTTTGTACTTCAAATGCCCTCCCCCATCACCTTGCTTGTCTGGCAAATGCCTTCCAGATCATCTTCCAGGAGACCAGCAGAGGACACCTCTCTCTTTAAGAAGTTCTCCCTATCTTTTCTATACTTTCTTAAAGAGTTGATTACTTCTTCCTCTGGTCATGATAGTGGACATGCATATCTGCATTATAACATTATCTCATGCTACATCCCAATTGCTTGCTTACATAGTCACTCCTCAACTCTTCTATGAGTCCTCTTATGTTAGGTGTTATATGTTTCATTTGCCATTGTCACCTCAGCCCCTAGCACAGTGTCTCCTTTATAATAGACACTCACTGAGGTAGATACTCACATGTGAATAAGTTAACTAAATTCTTTGGGTGCTTGTTACTTATCCCTTTCTTTTGACCTTCAAAATGTAAAACTTTATGATTTGTTTAGAAAATAGATTTGAGATAGGCATTGTTGTTAGTTTTTTTCTCTATACTCAAATTTCTTGATACTATGAGTATTTGCCTTCAAAAACATGTTTCAACAAATAGATTGCTAAGTTGGCATAAATGAAAGCAAAATGAGAGCTCTATGAAACCATGGACTTTATATAAGAAACAAATTTTATGAATCATTGCCATTTTGAATTTTTTTCCCCAGTATTTTGTCCTAAGGGCTCTCATTCACTAATGACTTGGAAAAAAACTGCAAAAAGAAAGTTATCAGATCTATCAATTGTGCTTACCACTAAAGCTATTGTCATTTTCCCCCCACAAATGTTAAATAAAGGCCAAGTAAGATTATAATTTAGCTAACATTTTTCCTTTCAGGATAAGCAAAATAGATGCCAAGTAGAGCAGAAAGTATTGCTTTTCCTATTCTTTAATGGCCTGACAACTGCCTGGGAGGGTCTAACTAGCTTTTTGGAATTGACAACTTTCTCACTGCCCAGGACGCATCAGGCTTGATGCCATCCCTGCCATTTGAGGATAATGAACCATCATCCACTGTCAGAAATAAGAACTTACTTAATGAATAGGAAAGCTGGCAATCATAAGCAAGAAAAGTGCTTCAGTAGCATTCCACACCATTAAAACACAGCCAACTTGATTCCTTTTTTGTCCTTTTGTTATATTCTTGCCATCTCTCTAAAGTTCATAACTGACGCTTCTTATTTCAATAAAAGTTTCCTCTTTTGCCTGCCTCTATCATGTTCCCTCTTATTTTATTTTAATCCCTCTGCCTTTGTAAAGTCCTAATAATATATACATGCAGAGTAGAGTGGTCTAAACATTGGACCAGGGGTCATTTTAATCTCTCCTCTCTAAGTCTATGCAATAATTTTAAAAACTGCTTTGAAAACAATATTTTAAAGTTGCTTTACATAGAAATCCCATCATCCTTAAGGAAGCAGTATTGCTCCAGTACTCAGATATTAGTGTAAAACCTTTCCCTGTCTAATTTCCAGATTTCATTAAAAGAATAGTGACATATTTTACAGGGTTTACTCACTCAAATTTTGAACAAAAAAGTATCTAGTAACA
This sequence comes from Tarsius wallacei, assembly GCA_963574415.1. NCBI lineage: Eukaryota > Metazoa > Chordata > Mammalia > Primates > Tarsiidae > Tarsius > Tarsius wallacei. Next base: position 6,806 of record CAUYQG010236759.1, on the reverse strand, counting down.
AAAAAAAGTGGGAGATAGGAGAAGGAGGTATGGAACAACTTAAAGGTTTTGAATTGATAATGTTTGTGCTATTTTATGTGATAATTTTTACATGATCTCAGTAGACTCATTGTGACTATTTATAAATTTTTAGATAGGCAGTGTGCTAAGATACCACTGGAATATTGAAAGCACTGAAATCAAATCCAAGATTCACTACTTTCTAGGAAGACTTCCTAGGGTTTAGTGTATTCATTCAACGTACAGAGCAAAAGCATTCAAGCCAGAAGGCCAAGAATTAATTCTCAGCTCTAACATGGACTAACTCCTTGGGTAAGATAGTAAGCTTTCTGGGTTTCAGTTTTATTTTCCATAAAATAAAGATAATAGTTGTACCGACATTTTAAGGTCATTGTGAAATGGAGTAGTACATTTATAGCACTTTGAAAAGGACCTGACACGTAAGCGTGATGTAAGCATTTGCTATGCTTAGTATCTGCATAACGAGCATATTAACCCCTACGTCATGGAATTTTTATGTGGCATAAATGAAATTACAGCTAGGATTTTCATGGTGATTTTTAGTTCTTAGAGTACTTTTCATATGTACACCAAGGACATATTTAACATGTCCACATCCCTCATCAACAAAATAATGTGTAAATAAGCAAACTGAAAAAAATTGGTGTCTCACCTTTTTTTAAAGAATACCTATAAAAATCTATGTGCTATAAAATATAAACAAGCAGTATTGTTTAAAATATATTACAAAAATAATATATAACATTTATTGAGTAGTGTATATATCCAGTCACTATAATAAGTACTTTATAGGCATTGCCCCAACCAAGCATCATATAAGCTTCTGAGGAAGTACAGTTAGTAGTTTAAAAACTAAGTAAATAGTTCAGTGTTCTGCAACTATAGATAAGGTTTTGAACCCAAGCTTTCTGAATCTAGTTCTGGTGTTAATAGTATACCTACTTGTTTTTCAATTGCCATGAGGTACCTCTAAACAAACCAGATATACAATTCAAAGTATGTGTGATAAAAAGGTAGTTTATTGCTAGTTCTTGTTTCTATCACCTTTGGTATTCTTGCTATCTGTAAGATTATATCCTGTCTCTGGTTTTCTGTAACTCTAGGCATAATAAAACATGCCTAGGTATGAATTTCTGTTTACTTATGCTGAGTAGAATTTCCTGGACTCCTGAAACCAAAAAATGATATCTCATTTTTTCCAGAAAATTGTCAGCCATGTTCACCTTGAAAAATGCCTCTATCCTTTTTGTTTCCCCCCTAGTCTTTTTGGGATTCAAATATATATTGGACCTTCCCACTCTGTGTCCTCCATGTGTTTCATCCCATTTTCTGTATTTTCTATTGTTGTGTCCCACCATGCTACCTTCTAAATTAATGCTCTTCACAGTTAAATGTGCTTATAAATCAACTGTAGTCCTGCAAAATGCAAACCTTGACTTAAGTCTGGGCTGAGGCCTGAATTTCTGCAGTTCCAGGAAGGCCACCAGTTTATGCTACTGGTCCATGGACTATAACCTTGAATAGTAAAGTTTTAAGTAACTTCTTCTGACTTATCTTTTTTTATTTATTAATGCTTTTTTTAAGCAGTGTTTAATTTGGTGTTAAATCCATCGATTGATATCTTAATTATTTTGTCTTTGTTTTTTAGTTCTAAAAACCTCTACTTTTTTACACCTAATATTTTATTATTTATAGTTTTCTACAGATATTTTTTAAAACATGTTCTATTTCTTTAAACATAGTGAATAAGATCTTAAAAAAAATAATGTTCTGATCATTCCAATCTGTTTCTCTTCTTCCTGCTGCTTCTTTCTTATTTTGTTTTTGTGTGTGCTTAGTTATCTTTGTGTTTGAAAAATTACCTGTATGAATAATTTGGGGTTTAGGACAAAGCTCCACTCTGACTGAGAGAATTACTGTTTACTTCTTTTGTTTGTTTGGAGTTTTTTCACCAGTCTGAGAGCATTTTTCAACTGAGCATCCTGACTGCAAAATCACACAAGCGAAAGTTTACTTCCAGCTTAGGTTTCCCCTGAAGAACAGCGATTCAGAGGCTTAGTTTAACAGATAGACTATTCACCTAAGGTGACACTGTGCTTTAAACTTTCTTCTTTTACTCCCATAAAAACCACCAAAACGAAAGCTCATGTTTTTTAGCCAAATGGGAAAAGACTTTCAGGTAAATAGTCACCATGAGACTTGATCTTACCTCTCTGAATTCTCATCTACTCCAAGATTCTAGCCTGGTTATTCTTTATCTTTTATTAAGACTCTTTGATGCTTTTTATTTTGTCCAAAATAGAATAATTGTACTAAATTTTCTAGCCACTAGAAGAAAACATTTCGGCTACATACACCTTATCTCTATATATCAATTTTATTCTTATCCTGAAGTTGAATGTTATCTTTCCCTTGGAACAATATCAAATCTTTCTTAAGTAAATATCTATTACTGAACTAAAACTTACTCCCATAATTTATTAGAGAACATGGTTAGAGTCCAACTCCTGACTTTATGTTCCAAAAATACAGCAAACACCTCGTCACCATTTCAGTTTCTTGGCTCTTTTCTAGCTTCACTTTTTCAAGAAACCCTAATAATTTCCAAACTAAGGAACTGAAGAGAGGTAATGGCTTCCAGAAGATAAAGCCCCAGAGGTTAAATAATCTTTAAAATGCCCTCAGTGAGTACTAATACTTTTAGGTGAACAGATAAAAGTCATCCGTGTGATAGCATATACCTAAGCAATATGCCTATTCTCTGGCTCCTAGCGGAGCTGACTCTGGATTAAGACCATCTGATTTCTGACTCATTCTTTAGACATTTTTCTCACTCCTCACCAACATGTTTCCCCTTGTGTGTTTGGGAGAAAGATAGTTAATTATGGGAAATCCAGATACCTGGAGGTCATTTTTATGATTAATCTAGTAAACACTCAAGTTTCTCTGCACAGGCCCAGAATACAAGAACACTAGCTGAATTACTTTCATTTGCTTAGTTCACCAAACCACGAGTCTGTCTCCTATAGGAGCAGTCAATTATCATTGATATAATTTTAATAGAATATTTTATCATTCCATTTACCAATTAATACAAAAATGAGTCATCAAACATAGGATTGATTTTTTTACCCTCACCCTTGTTAGAATGATGTCATGTCTTTTTAGATTTTATTTAGGAACTGTCCATGGTTACAACAAATTACATAGTATATTACATAATCAGCACTGATTTCATCAATTGTTGAAAAGTCCCAAACAGGAAATTTGATGAGTACCAAACCAAAAGAAACAATTAAATAAGTGTTTGAGAAATTTTGAAAATACTATAAAATAACGCATCAATTAGTCAAAACCACACACTTTTGACCTGTCTACATATTTCTGATTGTGAATGTACTCAGTACCATTTAACAAGGGACTTATTAGACCATAACATTGTGCTCAGAGTACTGGGAATAAAAATAAATATAAAATATTATTTCTGACTTGAAGAGATAACATATGAATCATGTCTTACGAAAACAGGATATGCACAGAGCTGACGTGAGAAGAGATGAGAGATGTTAGAGGCAAGGAGCTACAATAAATAAGAGTTTATGGTCATTAGGGATTTTCCCAGTATATCTGATAGAAAGTAAAGAATGAATAGGTATTGGAAAAATCTTGGAGAAAAAAAATGTATGTTTTAGAAAACCAATTTAAAAATTAAATGCTTTTCCTTAAGTAGGCTATGTGAAAATGGCATGAAGATGTATTCAGTAAAAGAGCAATAGGACCAAGCCCTGAATATTTCAGTTTTGAAAGTTTGGTATAGTACCTATGAATCAGATAAACAAGTCTGGAATACTAGTTGTAAGAAAAAATAAATGGTGTGCAGGATAGGGATAGTAGAAATGAAGAAGCAATTTATCAAAAAGAGTTTTCCAGATGAACCCTCAGTTGTACTTGGATTTCAGACATGGAAAACAAGAAAGAGATATATTATTTCAAGGATGACCCTGAAACTGGCACCTAAACTGACAGGGTCAAACCAAAGATGACTGAAACTAGAACAGCAAATGTTGACTGACTCAATCAATGTCCCTAACATTTGAAGTTAAACCTCAGTAGAATAATGCAAAGATGAATTAAAGGCACTGGAGCCATTAGCCCTTAAACACATAGTGAGAATGGGAAACAGAAAAATTATAACAGAGGAACCCCTAGTCTCCCATATTATGCCTGATAATTTAATTGTCATTGGTAATCAACCTCTTGGGAAAAAAAAAAAAAACTTATCCCATCTAATTTCCCTATATTCACAGTTCAACCAAGTGGAAATAGACATTATTAAGTAGAAATTATACCCGTCCTGGTTTTTGAGAAATAATTATTTTCTCTCTAGTGGCAATCTTTAGTAGTGGTAATCTATAAAATGGGTCAATTCTGGAATCAGTGAAGATAAATAGGAAAATCAATATACAGTCAGAACATTCTGGTTCTTTTATTAACTCCTGAGGAGTAAACTTCTTCTCCTTCTTCTTCCTCTTCTTCTTCTTCTTCTTCTTCTTCTTTTCATTCTCTCTTTATTAACTAATTAGTGTTGTCAAAGGTGTCTGTTTGGAAGTTTGTTAAATCCTTTCTTTTTCTTAATTTTTATTATAAATATGTGGGGTACATTTTGGGGTTAGGTATATAAACATTGATCATGCAGGTATCCTTGTTGATGAGGTATACCCCTCCCTCCCCTAGCATTTTCCCTCAACTGCCAGTCCCACCCACCTCCCAACAGTTTCCCACTACTGCCAATCACTTTCTTATAGCATTATAATTGTTCAAGGTCCATTTATGAGTGAGAACATATGGAACCCTGTTCTTTGTTTCTGTGATAAATCACTGAGTATGATCGACTCCAAATCCATCCAAATTGCTGTGAAGTCCATATATTTGTCCTTCTTTATGGCTGCATAATATTCCATTGTGTATATGTACCAAATTTTTTTAAATCTAGTCCAGCTTCAGTGGCAGCATGGTTGGTTACATGTTTTTGCTATTGTGAATAGAGCTGCAACAAACATACGTGTGCAAGTATCTTTCTTGTAGAATGATTTGAGTTCCTCTGGGTATATTCCCAATAGGGGGATTGCTGGGTCATATGGAAGGTCAATTTCTAGTTCTTTCAGGAATCACCACACTGTCTTCCAAAGAGGTTGTACTAGTTTGCATTCCCAGCAGCAGTGTAGAAGCGTTCCTTTTTCTCCACATCCTCAGCAGCATCTGTTGGTGTTTGTTTTATTAATGATGGCCATTCTTGCAGGAGTTAGGTGGTATCTCAGTGTGGTTTTTATTTGCATTTCTCTGATGATTGGTGAGGTTGAACACTTTTTCATGTGTCTGTTGGCTGCCCGTATATCTTCTTTTGAGAAGTGTCTATTCATGTCTTCTGCCCACTTTTTAAAGGGGCTGTTTGCTTTTTTCATTTTGGCGTGTTTGAGTTTCTTGCAAATCCTAGATGTTAGGCCTTTGTTGGATAAGCAGTTGACAAATATTTTTTCCCATTCTGTGGGCTGTCTCCCTGCTGTCTTGATGGTTTCTTTTGCTTTGCAGAAGTTCCTTAATTTGATGAGGTCCCACTTGTCTATTTTATTTCTTAAGGTATTGGCCTTTAGGGTTCTGAATAGAAATTGGTTCCCAGTTCCAATTTCCACAAGGGTGTCTCCTGCATTTTCTAAGATTCTTATAGTTTGAGGTTTTATGTTTAGGTGTTTGATCCATTTAGAGTTAATTTTTGTGTATGGTGATAGGTAGGGTTCCTATTTCAATCTTCTGCATGTGGTCAGCCAGTTTTCCCAGCACCATTGACTGAATAGGTTCTCCTCTCCCCAGTGGTTGTTGTTGGAGGCTTTGTCAAAGATGAGTTGGTTGAGGGATTGAGGCTTTGCTTCCGAAATCTCTATCCTGTTCCATTGGTCTATGTGCCTGTTCTTATTTCAATACCAGACTGTTTTGATTACTGTAGCCTTATAGTAAAGTTTGAAGTCTGGAAGTGTGATACCTCCTGCTTTGTTTCTTTTGCTAAGGATTGTTTTGGCTATTCATGGTTGTTTATATTTCCATATGAATTTCTGATTGCCATTTCCAGGTCTGAGAAGAATGATATTGGTAGCTTAATGGGTATTGCGTTGAATCTGTAGATTGCCTTGGGTAGGATGGACATCTTAACAATGTTGATTCTTCCTATCCATGAGCATGGAATATTTTTCCATTTGTTTGTGTCTTCTTGGATTTCTTTAAGCAGTGTTTTGTACTTTTCATTGTAAAGGTCTTTTACTTCTCTGGTTAAGGAGATGCCAAGGTATTTCATTTTTTGGCGGCTATTGTGAATGGGATTATGCTTTTTATTTGGGTCTCTGCTTGCTTGTTGTTGGTGTATAGGAATGCAATTGTCTTTTGCACGTTTATTTTGTACCCTGAGACTTTGCCAAAGTCCTTTATGAGTGCAAGCAGGTTTTTGACAGATTCTCTTGGATTTTCAAGGTATAGGATCATATCATCAGCAAAGAGGGATAACTTGACTTCCTCTTTTCCTATTTGGTACCCTGATTTCCTTCTCTTGTCTAATTGCCTGAGCTAGGACTTCCAACACAATATTGAACAAGAGTGGGCAGCCTTGTCTTGTTCCAGTTTTCAGGGGAAATGATTCTAGTTTCTGTCCATTTAGCGAGGAGTTAACTTTTTTTTGGAATAAGGAAGAAATGTATAAACAGGCAATATTTGTGTGTTATTACTGCAATATTCCAATA
>CAUYQG010236755.1:0-11079 GCA_963574415.1 Tarsius wallacei | reverse complement strand
AAAAAAAAAAAAAAAAAAAGGCTGACTCTCTCCTGAGTAAAAGAGAATTCTTCCTACCTGATTGCCTTCAAACTTGAATCAATTTCCCCACCCTCACCTCAGACTAGAACTAAAACATCAGCTCTTCCTGGGTCTTACACTTGATAGCTTTTGAACGGAAACCACACCATTGGCTTTCCTGATTCTCAGACCTTTGGACTCAAACTAAAACTAAACCATTGACTCTCTTGAGTCTACAGCTTGCTGACTCACCCAGAAGAACTTAGGACTTATAAGCCTCCATAATTGAGTGAGCCCATTCCTTTTGACAAATCCCTATCTACCTGTCTGTCTATCCATTTATCAGGTTGCCTTTAAAATTCTCTATTTTTGGTTTTTAGCATTTTGACTATGATGTATCTCAGTGTGATGTTATGTTTTTGCTTATGTTGGGGATAGTATTTATCCTGTTTAATGTTCTCTGTCATTTTTGGAACTATGCTTTGATGACTTTCACTATTTTTGAAAATTCTCAGCCATTATCTCTTCATTATTTCCTCTGCCCATTCTCTCTCATCCTTCTGTGACTCCAATTAGCGATACTGTTCCATAGCTTTTGGATGCTCAGTTCTGTTTTTTGACTTATTCTTCTCTTTATATTTTAGTTTAGGTAATTTCTACAACCTATTTTCAATTTTTTTCGGATTCTTTCCTCAGTTTTGCTGGGCCTACTGATAAGCCCACAGAAGGCATTCCTCATCTCTGGTCCCATGCTTTTATTTCTAGAATTGACTCATATAGTTTCCATCTCTGCTGAAATTACCCATCTGTTTATGTTTGTGATCCATTTTTGCAACTCGCACTTTTAACATATAAATCGTGACTATTTAAAATTCCTTGTCTAATAGATTTCAACAACTGCATCATTTCTGAGTCTCATTTGGTAGATTGCTTTGTATCTTGACAGTGGATTGTTACTTTATTTCTAGCTTTTTACTGTTTTACAATTTTTTTCTGTCTTTGAGTTGGAGTCTCACTCTGTCGTCCAGGCTGGAGTGCAGTGGCACGCTCATGGCCACCGTAGCCTCAACCTGCTGGGCTCAGGCAATCCTTCTGCCTCAGCCTTCCAAGTAGTTGGAACTACAGGCACACGCTAACATGTCCAGCTAATTTTTTTAAAAATTTATTGTAGAAATGAGGTCTTGCCAAGTTGCCCAGGCTGGTTTCAAACCTGGGGGCTCAGGCAATCCTCTCACCTTGGCCTCCCAAAGTGCTGGGATTATAGGCATGAGCCACTGTGCCTGGCTGTGTTTTACAATTTTTGACTAAATGCCTGATGCTGCATATAAGACAGTGGAGACTTAAGCCGGGCTTGGTGTCTCAGCCTGTAATCCCAGAGCTTTGGGAGACTGAGGTGAGTGGATTGCCTGAGCCCGTGGGTTCAAGACCCGCCTGGGCAACCTGGTGAGACCTCATCTCTACAATAAATCAAAAATTAGCTGGGCATGGTAGCACGTGCCTGCAGTTCCAGCTACTTGGAAGACTGAGGTGGAAGGATCGCCGGAGCCTAGCAGGTTGAGGCTGCAGTCACTGGGCGTGGCCACTGCACTCCAGTCTAGGTGACAGAGTGAGACTCCAACTCAAAAAAACAAAAATAAGACAGCGGAGACTTAAGTAGTATTCATTTGGCCAGCCATGATGACTCAAGCCTATAATCCCAGCACTTAGGAAGGCGGAGGTAAGAGGATTGCCTGATCCCATGGGTTCGAGAACAGCCTGGGCAACTCGGTGAGACCTCATCTCTACAATAAATAAAAAAATTAGCCAGGTGTGGCAGTGCGTGCCTGTAGTTCCCGCTACTTGGGAGGCTGAGGCGGAAGAATCACCTGAGCCCAGCAGGTCAACGCTTGGTGGCTGTGAGATGAGTGTGCTACCGCACTCCAACCTGGGTGACAGAGTGAGACTCCAACTCAAAAAATAATAATAATATGCATTCCTGGACATAGGTGTGTAGACAATTGGTATAGGTGCTTAAGTCAGTCTAGTCAAGGGTTGAGCTGAGTTTGATTTTGTCGTTGCCATGGTTACCCTCATTGCAATCGGTCTTTCATGTCTTTCAGCATCATCTCAAGCTGAGGTTGAGGGCTGGATTGCTGGAGGGGTTTTTCTTAATGTTCCTGCTCCACCCATTAGCTTTCCACCCCTTTCGTTAGATTGCTGTTGCTTATGACTTGGTGCTTGCTAGATGTAGAAGGCGGAGGTGTCTGTTGTCCTGGTTCAACCTCAGTCTTCTGCAAACCCCATTTCTCTGGGTCTTGAGAGCGGGCTTCCTCAGTGATCTTGCTCCTCCCACCCCCACCATGGCAGCAAAAATCTGCTTTGTATCTTTGGTGGATCCCTTTTAGGAGACTTTCCTGCCTCTTCCCCAGTAGTAGGAACCTTGTCATGATATTGGCATAGGGTCCCAGACCTAGGATAGTTTTCTACTGTTCCTCTTCGCCCAGTTGCAATGGGTCTTCCCGTGTGCCGTTGGGGTGAAGGTTTGCTGCCCTTACCCCCTTTCCCTGCAGTTATATAGAACACTTGTGTTCTACTGCGGAGGAAGGGCCTTGGTGAGAGGGATGGAATCTCCACCTTCCTGCAGCCGCAGCCCTCCTCTCCTCCAGTCTGTGAAGAAAATTCTGCAAGTAGCACAGACTCCCCTTGTTTCTATGACTCCTGAGGGGTCCTATACTTTCATGCTAGCCTATTGAAAGAGTAAACTGAGGCAGGGTGGGCCAGTGTCATGGGAATAACGCAAGATTGCCACAGAGAGGAAAGTAGAAGGAAGCAAAGTTTATTATTCACCTTTCACAGATGGAGGCCAGCACCCAAGCGAGTGTGGCATGGAAACCTTGAAACTAGGTATATTTAAGGGTCTTTAAAGCAAAGGGGGGCTTAGCCCTGGAGGAGGTCTGGGCCAAAAGGAATATCCAGAGCTGTATTCTTTTTTTCCTTCTTCTTTTTTTGGTTGGCATCTCACTCTGTCGCCCAGGCTGGAGTGCAGTGGCACGCTCACAGCCACCACAGCCTCGACCTGCTGGGCTCAGGCGATCCTCCCGCCTCAGCCTTACAAGTAGTTTCAACTACTTGGTGGAACACACCAACTACAGGTGTGTGCCACCACACATGGCTAACTTTTTGATTTATTGTACAGATGAGGTCTCACCAAGTTGCCCAGGCTTGTCTCGAACCCATGGGCTCAGTCAATCCACTCGTCTTGGCCTCCCAAGGTGCTGGGCTTATAGGATGAGCCACCAAGCCCAGCCTACATTCTACATTTCTAAGGTTCTTTACTTTCACCGACACATGACCTGTAGCTATTTTGTTACAAATTTTATCTGAATTCCTTACATGCTTGGCACATAGTAGATGCACAGTACATATTTGCTGTATCTTTGGAGGAAACCATTTAGCTTGTGTGTGTGTGTGTGTGTGTGTGTGTGTGTGTTTGTGAGTTGGAGTCTTACTCTGTCGCCCAGACTAGGGTGCAGTGGCATGCTCCCGGCCACCGCAGCCTCAACCTGCTGGGCTCCGGCGATCCTTCCACCTCAGCCTTCCAAGTAGCTGGAACTACAGGCGCGCGCTACCACGCCCGGCTAATTTTTTGATTTGCTGTAGAGATGAAGTCTCCCCAAGTTGCCCAGGCGGGTCTCGAACCGGCGGGCTCAGGCAATCCATTCCCCTCAGCCTCCCAAAGCGTGGGATTATAGGCTGAGCCAGCGAGTCTAGCTAGCCTTTCAAGTGGCAGGAATTATAGGCACACACTACCACGCCAACTAATTTTTTTATTTATTGTAGAGTTGAGGTCTCGCCAAGTTGCTCGGGCTGATCTCAAACCCATGGGCTCAGGCAATCCATTTGCCTTGGCCTCCCAAAGTGCTAGAATGACAGGCTGAGCCACCAATTCTGGCCATCATTTAGCTTTTTTGAGCCTGTTTCTGCACCTGTAAAATGGGCTAATGCCCACCTCACACAGAGCTCACATGATATTATGGTTTAGAGAGTTTTTAGGCTGGGCGTGGCGGCTCACGCCTATCATCTTAGCACTTTGGGAGACCAAGGTGAGAGGACTGCCTGAGCCCACGGGTTCGAGACCAGTCCCCGCGACTCTCATCTCATCTCTACTCATCTCTACAATAAATCAAAAAATTAGTCAGGCGAGATCTCATCTCTACAATAAATTAAAAAATTAGCCAGGCATGGTGGTGCATACCTGTAGTTCCAGTTACTTGGAAGGCTGAGGCTGAAGGACCACTTGAGCCCAGTAGGTCGAGACTGTAGTGGCTGTCTGTGCAATAGAGTGAGACTACAACTTAAAAAAAAAAAAAGGGCCAGGCTCGGTGGCTCAGCCTGTAATCCCAGCACTTTGAGAGGCCGAGGTGAGAGGATTGCCTGAACCCGCGGGCTCAAGACCAGCCTGGGCAACCTGGTTAGATCTCGTCTCTACAATAAATCACAAAAAATTAGCTGGGTGTGGTGTTGTGTGTATGTAGTTCCAGCTACTTGGAAGGCTGAGGTGGAAGGATTGCCTAAACCCAGCAGGTAGAGGCTGTGGTGGCCATGTGCATGCCACTGCACTCCAACCTGGACGACAGAGTGAGACTCCAACTAAAAAAAAAAAAAAAAAGGGTGGGCTTGGTGGCTCAGCCTATAATCCCAGCGCTTTGGGAGGCTGAAGTGAGTGGATTGCCTGAGCCCGCGGGTTTGAGACCCGCCTGGGCAACTTGGCGAGACCTCATCTCTACAATAAATAAAAAATTAGCTGGGCATGGTAGCGCGCGCGCGCCTGTAGTTCCAGCTACTTGGAAGGCTGAGGTGGAAGGATCGCTGGAGCCCAGCAGATCGAGGCTGCAGTGGCCGGAAGCGGCCACTGCACTCCAGTCTGGGCGACAGAGTGAGACTCCAACTCAAAAAAAAAAAAAAAGTATATCTTTGAGGAAGTAGCATTTGAGCTGAGACTTAAAGATCAATTAGGAAGACCGGGTGCAGTGACTCATGCCTTTAATTCCAGCACTTTGGGAAGTGGAGATGAGAAGATTGCCTGAACCCATGGTTCGAGACCAGCCCAGGCAACTTAGTGAGACCTCGTCTCTACATTAAATTTAAAAAATGAGCTGGGCATAGTGGCCCACGCCTGTGGTTCCAGCTACCTGAACGGCTGAGGCAGAAGGATCACCTGAGTCCAGCAGGTCGAGGCTGTGGTGGCTGTGAGCATGTCACTGTACTCCAGCCTCGGAGACAGAATGAGACCCCAACAACAGCAAAGAACTGTTCAGCAAGCTGTGGGGAGAATGAGTTGGAGGAGACCTAGAGTGGAAGTGGGGTGAGCAGTTAGGAAGCGGAGAGAAAAGAGGTGCACGGCACATCCAGGACAGCAGGGAGCCTGCACTTCAACCCCATGTACCATTTCTGTGTCTTTCCAGAGCACCTGGTTCTAGAGGCAACCTACCAAGTTCAGGTGAGCTGTTTCTTGCTAATTTTAAGATATCGCCACCAGAGGGCGGAAACCCCCCAAAAAACGCTTGCAGTCTGCCCTGGGTCCACCTCCTGGAGACTGAGTCCTTGAATGCAAAGACAGTCAGAGGTGCCTGCGCTTGCCTAGTGAGATGGCTGACTCTGGGGCTGACGGGAGCTTACCTTCATTTCCTGGGCGCTGGTGACAAGACAGTCAGCACGCTGAAGGAATTCTGGATTGGATGCCTGGAAATGGTAGTTCTTATCCCTCCCCGTCAGTTTCCTGACTCGGGCAAATCACTTCACCTCCCTTAGCCCCCAGGGCAGTAGTGGAGCTGACAGTCCCTGGTCATCAGTTTAGAGAGAAAGGTCATGTAGCATAGGGGATCTAAACTTGGTGTTTGAGCAACCTGGAATGAAACCCCACTACAACCACAAACTAGCTGTGTAATCTTGGTCAAGTGACTTTGCCTTATTCCAACACATTGTATGTACATTTGCATTTTTTTAATTAAACAGGTTTTTTTTCAGCCAGGTGTGGTGGCTCAAGCCTATAATCCCAGCACTTTGGGAGACTGAGGTGAGAGGATTGCCTGAGCTCTGGAGTTCGAAACCAGCCTGGGCAACTTGGCGAGACTTGTCTCTACAATAAACCAAAAATTAGCCAAGCATGGTACGCACCTATAGTTCCAGCTACTTGGAAAGCTGAGGTGGAAGGATCGCTGGAGCCCACGGGTCGAGGCTGCGGTGGCCGTGAGCATGTCACTGCACTCCAGCCTGGGCGACAGAGTAAGACTCTAACTCAAAAAATATATATTTTTTCAAGCCAGGTGCAGTGACTCATGCCTGCAATCTCAGGACTTGGGGAGGCAGAAGTGAGAAGATTGCCTGAGTCCAGGTGTTCAAGACCAGCCTGGGCAACATGACAAGACCTCGTCTCTATAATAAATAAAAAAGTTAGCCGGGCGTGGTGGTGCGCACCTGTAGTTCCAGGTACTTGGAAGGCTGAGGTGGAAGGATCACCTGAACCCAGCATGTCAAGGCTGCAGTAGCTGTGATTGTGCCACTGCACTCCAGTCTGAGTGGCAGAGTTGAGACTCCAGCTCAAAAAAAAATTTTTTTTTTCTTTCAGAGATGGGGTCTTGATAACGTAGCCCAGGGTGGTCTCAAATTCCTGACCTCAAGCAATCCTTCCTCCTCAGCTTCCCAAGGAGGTGGGGCTGTAGGCATGAATCATTGTGCCTGGCTCCACAAATTTTTTTTTTTTTTTTTTTTTTTTGAGTTGGAGTCTCACTCTGTCGCCCAGACTGGAGTGCAGTGGCCGCGCCCGGCCACCGCAGCCTCGACCTGCTGGGCTCCGGTGATCCTTCCACCTCAGCCTTTCAAGTAGCTGGAACTACAGGCATGCGCTACCACGCCCGGCTAATTTTTTGATTTATTGTAGAGATGAGGTCTCTCCAAGTTGCCCAGGCAGGTCTCGAACCCGCGGGCTCAGGCAATCCACTCACCTCAGCCTCACAAATTTTACACGAGATAATGTCTGTGAGTACTTAGCACAGTAGCTGGCACATAACTGCTCAATATATATTTACTATTCAGATAGAAATTTAACTCATTCATTGAGTGCTTACTCAATGAATTTTCAGGATTGAAGCTCTGCTGGTAATTCCTTTTGTGGCTTTCAGCAAGATTCCTTCCCTTTTCTGAGTCTTAGTTTCTCCAGCAGACAAAAGGGGGTGAGATCAGACTGGATACTCAGTAGGGGCCCTTCCAGCTCTGACATTCCAGGCTACTTCTCTTCCCACCTCTTCCCCTCCCTGTCTTCCATGTATTCATCAATTATTCATTCCTTCAACAATTATTTATTGAATATCTACTATATTCCAGGTGCAGGAAACAAAACAGACCCAGATCAAAACAGGTGTGCATGACTGGAAGTCAGTCCATCAGAAGGGTGTTTGTTCAAAACCGTCTTTGTCTTCTTCTCCAGCAATCAATCTTTGCAGGTTATTTCATGTTTGGAACAGGAAAAAAATTGTGCCAAGAGTTTATTTCCGTGCGTCTCTGTGTGGCGCACACACATTTATATATAACATTTGCAGCAGCGTTGTCATGGGAACCATTTTTTGGTGTCTCTGAGCATGAGGGATGCCTGTGAGCAGAAGGAGCTTTTATGGAACACCCCCTGCATGCACTTTTGTGAGGCGTGAAATCCTGCTGTGAGAGTTGCCCCAAGAGATTTTTGCCGGCCCTTTTGATCATCGCTGCCTATTTTTCTCATTGATCTTGTCAGATATGAGTGAATTTGACCAAGGGAACTGAATGTCAACCTCGGTGACTGGCAGAGCACCATCCTCTGGGACATTTGCCAACACAGCGGCGTGGATGGGTCAGCTTGGGCTTTTTGTCTTTTGAAACCCTTGATTCAGGAATGTTTAAGGGTTTGGGGAAGACTTGGATGGAAAGACAAAAGCAGCCAGAGAATGTATTTTCAGAAACGACAGCTGCTGCAGCCACTTTTGAACTTGGTGGGCAGCACCCGTGTAAGGAGGGGGCAGAATGCCAGCAAGAGAGTGAGGATGGGAGTCACTATTCACCAGGCGTCTACTCTGGCCTGGCTCCATCCCGGTGCTTTGCATATGTTATCTCCTCTAATCCTCGAATCAACTCTGTAACTCTGTAAGACAGACATTGTTGTTCTTAGCAGGAAACTGGGATGTGGAGTGGGAAAGCAGCCCAGACAGGAAGTGGCAAAGCGGAGATTCAAACCTAGGGTGGGCTTGATTCCAGAGCCTGAGATTTTGTGCCACTGGACAACCTTCTGCAGTCAGGTCCCCCCTTATTTATAGGTCGGAAGTGGGGTGAGAGGCACCAGCCAGAGATTTAAGTCCTTGCAAAAACCAAGTCACTGTGGCAAATCCGGCCATGGGCAGCCATGAGGATGATCAAGCTGAGTCCATGCGAAATCTTTTTTTTTTTTAGTTGGAGTCTCACTCCATTGCCTCAGCTGAAGTGCAGTGACATGATCATGGCTACCACAGCCTCTACCTGCTGAGCCCAGGCGATTCTGCTGCCTCAGCCTTGCAAGTAGCAGGGACTATAGGTGTGTGCCACCACACCCGGCTAATATTTTGATTTATTGTAGAGATGAGATCTTGCCATGTTGCCCAGGCTGGTCTCAAACTCCTGGACTCAGACAATCCTCCCGCCTTGGCCTCCCAAAGCGCTGGGATTATAGGCATGCGCCACAGTGCCTGGCCCACGCTTGGTCTTACATTCACCTTGGACACAGGAGCTGCCCCACGTTTTGTTTTTGTGAAGGCTAACAGCATACTAGGAATTCTTTCACTTATCATTGTAAAGTTTTATGAGACTGTTACTATTATTATTGCTACTATAATACAGATAAAGAGACTGAGGTAGAGAGAGGTTGAATGTCTTGTTCATGGTCACACAGCCAATGAGCTGAGATTTGAACCCTGACAACCTGGCTCCAAAGCCCGAGCTTTTTTTTTTTTTTTTTTTTGAGTTGGAGTGTCACTCTTTAACCCAGGCTGGAGTGCAGTGGCACTAATGTCAACCTGCTGGACTCAGGTGATCCTTCCACCTCAGCTTTCCAAATAGCCGGAAATACAGGCATGTACTACCATGCCTGGCTAATTTTTTAAAATTTATTGTAGAGATGAGGTCTGGCCAAGTTGCCCAGGCTGGTCTTGAACCCGTGGCTCAGGCAATCTTCTCACCTCGGGAACGCAAGCTCTTAACCACCTTTGTCCCTCTGGCCCATGAATTAGAGCTGTGTGTAGTTCTACAACTGTGTGTAGTTCTACTACAAACTCTACAAGTTTTTTCTACAATTGTTTTGTTTCTTGCACCTAGAATAAGTAGATAAACAACAACAATAATAATTAAACAATAAATAATTGTTGAAGGAATGAATAATTGATGGATAAATGGAAGACAGGGAGGGGAAGAGAGAAGAAGCCACGTGGGATTTACCCTCCCCAAAGAGCTTTAGCTGGATGAAAGGTAAGGAAAGCTTGAAGGGACAGGGAAGGGGATCCTCATTTATTGACAAACTCCTATGTATCCAGCACTGTGCTAGATTTTTTTTTTTTTGAGTTGGAGTCTCACTCTGTTGCCCAGACTGGAGTGCAGTGGACGCTCCTGGCCTCCGCAGCCTCGACCTGTTGGGCTCCGGCGATCCTTCCGCCTCAGCCTTCCAAGTAGCTGGAACTACAGGTGCGCGCTACCACGCCCAGGTAGTTTTTTGATTTTACTGTAGAGATGAGGTCTCGCCAAGTTGCCCAGGCGGGTCTCGAACTCGCGGGCTCAGGCAATCCACTCACCTCAGCCTCCCAAGGCACGGGATTACAGGCTGAGCCACCGAGCCTGGCACTGTGCTAGATTTTTCTGCCTCACAACTTCACTGGAACATTGGAACCACTGTAACCCCCTTCATACAGATGAGAGAAATCAGGGCCCAGAGGGTGAAGTGATTTAACTAAGGTCTCAGAACTGGGATTTCAGCAAAGGTCTCTTGTGTTCCAGAATCCAAGCCCTATGCCACGGAAGTGGAACAGCTCTGGGCCCTTCTTCTCCTAAATTTCTCAGTTATGGTGCCGAGGAGAGGGGCTCAGATGTTCTCCTAAAAGCAGGGAAGGCCGGTCCAGAAAACCCTGTGCAGCGGAGGACTCCAACCTCCTCAAATAGGTGTTCCCCAAATCTACCAGGGTGAGACTCCACTATACCTCGATCAGCATCCACCCCTCACTGTTTATGGAGCGCCACCTGTGTGCCAGACTCTATGCTGGGCTTATAGCAATGAATGTGAAAGCCACAATCCCTTTCTTGGGAGTTTACTTCCCTAACAGGGGATAACCATGATACAAGTAATCACAAGCGGGAGAAGTGAAGGGAGATATGGGCGTGAATAACAGAGATTGCTGGCTCTGGGCTGGTAACTGATGTGGGCATTTTACATCTGTTTAAGGGTAAAAAAAAAAAAAAAAAAAAAAAGAGCACTAACTTACATTTTGAGAAAGCCCAAAATGTAAGTTAGTGCTCTTGGCCAAAGCTGAAAGCCAGCCATGCTATGGCACAAAATGAAGGTGGTTTCCATTTTCTTTGTGTTCAAAAAGCAAGTTGTGATACTATCTCCAAGCCATGTGTAGCCTCACAGAAGAGATACAAAGCTAACACTTTTTTTGGGGGGGGGGGTTGGAGTCTCACTCTGTCGCCCAGGCTAGAGTGCAGTGGCACGCTCCCAGTCACCGAAGCCTCGACCTGCTGGGCTCAGGTGATCCTTCCACCTCAGCCTTCCAAGTAGCCGGAACTACAGGCATGTACTACCACGCCCAGCTGATTTTTGATTTATTGTAGAGACGAGTTCTCACCATGTTGCCCAGGCTGGTCTTGAACCTGCGGGCTCAGGCAGTTCTCTCACCTCAGCCTCCCAAAGTGCTGGGATTATAGGCTTGAGCCACTGTGCCCCCAACCCAAAGCTAATGTTTATTCAACACTTACTATGTGCCAGGTACTAAGCTACGTAAGCCTTTTATTCACACAGTAATAGGATCACAAGAAAATTATGCCCCAACACAA
>CAUYQG010236748.1:0-11795 GCA_963574415.1 Tarsius wallacei | reverse complement strand
CCGCCTGGGCAACTTGGTGAGACCTCATCTCTACAATAAATCAAAAAATTAGCCGGGCATGGTAGTGCGTGCCTGTAGTTCCAGCTACTTGGAAGGCTGAGGCGGAAGGATCGCCGGAGCCCAGCAGGTCGAGGCTGCAGTAGCCGGGAGCGGCCACTGCACTCCAGTCTGGGCTACAGAGTGAGACTCCAACTCAAAAAAAAAAAAAAAAAAAAGCAATCCTGTACCCCATTTCAAATCAATTAAATCTGAATTCTGAAGGCAGAACTCAGGCATTGAATTTTTGAAAAGCTCCCCAAGTGGTCCTTCTGTGCATTAGAGTTGAGGAGCACTGCCCTAAATTTGTTTTGTACTCTTTGGAAAGACTTGCAAAAGATTTCTTAGGAAAAAGGCGATTAAAGCCTCTTCAGTTTGTCCCAACAAGACTGGATACTGTCTGAAGGGCGGGATTGCCTCATCCCAAGTTGTCCTTGGCCCCAAGGCTGGCCATTGGGTCCAGCCTCCTTCCTCTGCCTCTGGATTTCAGAGCCCACATCTTTCAGCATGATCTGCTAGTTGACATCAGAAAGAAGACCATAACTTCATTACGTGTCCTTTGCTTCTCAATATCTCTTCCTTGGGACTATCAGGGCACCTAGAGATGGAGCAGGAATTGCAAATAAAATGTTTCACCAAGGTCAGTGCTTCTCAGACTTGACAGTATATACAAATCACCTTTGCTAAAAAGATGATTCTGAGACCATTGGCCTAGCATAGGGCCTGAGTGTCTGCATTTCCAACAAGCTCCTAGGTGATGGGGTACTGCTAGTCTGAGGGCCACACTTGAAGGAGGAAGGACCAAATCTCTTCTTTCCCCATCAACATTAAGGATTCTTAGGAACCAGGTGATGAAGAGGCCTGGGACCTATAAAGGTAGCCCAGGGTAGAAAAAGAATGATTGCTGCTTTTTACTAAGTGAGTATCTTGGTTGAGCAGGGGTGACAAAGGCATGATTGATGGTTTCAACATTGATGGTTTCCTCCTGGTGAAATCCCACTTTAAGTGATGGGTTTACACTGAAAATGAGGAGAGAGAGAGTGAGAATAGGAGGCCAGAAAAGAGGGTGTGAACCAGAGCAGAGAAAGGCTTTTGTCTCACATCTCAGAGTTTTGAACTTTCTTATTTGTGACAGAGAAATGTGAATGAGCTTAAAGCTGGAGCGGGCAAGGTATTTTATACAAATTATTGCGACTCAAGACTAATCCCAGCACTTTGGGAGGCCAAAGCGAGAGGATTGCCTGAGCCCGGGGGTTCAAGACCACCCGGGCAACTTGGTGAGACCTTGTCTCTATAATAAATCAAAAAATTAGCTGGGCACGGTAGCGCGTGCCTCTAGTTCCAGCTACTTGGAAGGCTGAGGTGGAAGGATCACCTAAGCCCAACAGGTCGAAGCTGCGGTGGCCGTGAGCATGCCACTGCACTACAGCCTGGGTGACTGAGTGAGACTCCAACTCAAAAAAAAAAATTATTGTTGTGCTGGTCTTGGTGACATCATCTGCAGTCCCAGCCTACTCGGGAGGCTGAGGTGGGAGGATTGTTTGACCTCAGGAATTCGAGGTTGCAGTGAGCTATAATTGTGCCACCAGCCTGGGCAACAGAATGAAACCCTGGCTCTAAAAAAATGAATACAGTGTCACAAAGTCCAAGGCTATCAGTTAATCACAATGTATGTAAACATATTATGTTATATTCTCTTATTAAAAGGAAGAGAGAGTGTGGCAGAGAGGGGCTGAAAACAATTAAAATTATTCTTTTTTAAAATCAACCTGCAAGCTCCAAAACTGCTAGACATGGTAATGTGAAAAAAACCAGACAGCCACAAGCTGCTTTCCTGTAAATGCAAGATAGCAATCGATTCACAACCTTACCCCCCCATCCTCTCTTTGTAAAGTTATTATTTTACGACCCCTCCTTGTCATGTATATCCTGTAAACAACTTGTTCTTTGAAAAACTGTTTCTGCTGATTATAACCTTGCAGATTCTAAAAAAATTGTATAGCCATACAATCCGACCCCCTCCCTTACCTAAACTAACATATAAAACCCTTCTCTTCTTTCTCCGAGTTGCTCAGCCTTGGAGCATTAGCTCACTGAGTCGTGCTGGCACGCTGCTTCCTAAAATAGCCTCGGTGTCACAGTCTCTCTGTTTTCCTGCTACAAGAGAGAAAGATTTTTAACTACTTACCTAAAACCAAACAATAGAAAAAGGTTGAAAAGAAAGGAAGGAAAAAAGATATACTAAGCAAATTCCAACAACAACCAAAAAAAGAAGCTGTGTAGAAATATCATGATACAAAACAGACTCAGGTCTAAGCATTTAAAGAGGATAAAATATAATATTTAACGTTGATTTAAAAAGACCAACCCCAAGTCGGGAAACCTAGAAGTTACCCTTAATTCTCCATCCTCTCACATCTAAAACATCAGCAAATCCACACTCACCTTCCATAATATATTATAAATCCACCTTTTTTTTTTAAGTTGGAGTCTCTGTTGCCCAGGCTGGAGTGCACTGGTACGATCACGGTCACCCCTGTGTTGACCTGCTGGGCTCAGGCGATCCTTCTGCCTCAACCTTTCAATTAGCTGGAACTACAGGTGCACACTACCATGCCCGGCTAATTTTTTAATTTATTGTAGAGATTAGGTCTTGCCAAGTTGCCTAGGCTGTTCTGGAAACCGTGGGCTCAGGCAATTCTCTCACCTTGGCCTCCCAAAGTGCTGGGATTACAGGCTTGAGCCACCGTGCCTGGTCCCCATTTTTTCCCATCTCCACAGCACCCCACCCCTAGTCCCAACCACCATCTTCTCTCAAATGCATTCCTGCAACAGTGCCCTGATTGTCCTTCCTTTTTCTCTCCTGACTTATAGTCAGTTTTCCCCCAGCATCCTCAAATGGGTTAACCTGGTAAATATGGCCCATGGAGAATAGGCCCCTGACCAGCTCTGACTGCACCGCTGACATTGTCACTGTCATCCAAGCACAGTGACCTCCCTTCTGTCACCTGATCAGGCAAGCCAGTTACACCTCAAGCCTTTGCAGCAACTGTCCCCTCTGCCTGGAATCCTCCTTTCCCACATCTTCAAGGGCACAGCAACCTTTATTTATTTATTTATTTTTGAGCCAGAGTCTCACTCCATCACCCAGACTGGAGTGCAGTGGCACGCTCACGGCCACCATGGCCTCAACCTGCTGGGTTAAGGTGATCCTTCTGCCTGAGCCTTCCAAGTAGCTGGAACTACAGGCGCACGCCACCACGCCCAGCTAGTTTTAGTGATCTACTGTAGAGACGAGGTCTCACCAAGTTGCCCAGGCTGATCTCAAACCCCCAGACTCAGGCAATCCTCTTACCTCGGCCTCCCAAAGTGCTGGAATTACAGGCTGAGCCACTGTGCCCAGTCCAGGCATAGCAACCTTTAAAAGTTCAATTTTAAGTTTAAATGGTACCTTCTGAGAGAGGAGGGTGAGTTTTTGCAATGGTAACTATGAATATGTGAAAATTACTGTGATTGTCTTCCAGTCTATGTGTTACCTTTATTAATAAACTTCTGAAGGTTAGACTACTAAGATTAGTCTGCGGGATGCTGAACTATGATGAAAAGAGAGAACTGATGATTCTTTTTCAAATAGTCCTATTTATTTCTCAGCATTCTTTTCCTGAGATTTTCTCATATATTTATTTGTCTTTTGTCTCCACTAGACACACTTCTATCCTGCTCCTGACTGTATTCTCAGGACCCTGGACAGTGCCTGACATCAATTAAATGCTTAATAACTATTGAATGATTGTCATAAACTTATGACAATACACCTCTGCACATATTAGCACAGCTTTAAAATATATAAGGCAAATACTACCAAGCATGGGCTCACGCCTGTAATCCCAGCACTTCAGAAGGTCAAGGTGGGAGAATTGCTTGAGCCTAGGAGTTTGAGACCAACCTGGGCAACACAGCAAAATCTCATCTCTACAAAAAATAAAAAACATCAGTTGGTCGTGGTGGCATGAGCCTGTAGTACCAGCTACTCAGGATGCTAACGTGGAAGGATCGCCTGAGCCCAGGAGGTTAAGCCTGCAGTGAGCTGTGATCGTTGTGATCATGCCGCTGCTCTCCAGTCTGGGTGACAGAGTGAGACCCTAACTCTAAATTGAAATACAATATATAATGGCAATTACTAATGGATCTACAAAAAGAAATAGATAAACATAGTCAGAGTGGGAGACCAACCTACCTCCCTTAGAAATATGTCAAGCAAACTCAAAATAGAAAAGGACTTTTCCTTTTTTTGAGAAAGCAGGATTTATTGATAAGACAGAAAAGCTTCCACAGTGGGAGGGAACCTGAGGGGGTTGCCCCCCAAAAAGACCTTTAAAACCCAAAAGTAGTACATATATTTCAGAATATGTATTATTTTTACAAATGAAATTTGATGTTGCTTTTGTCTATCCACCCAAAAAATTTGTAGTCTTTTAGGATGATTCTGAGGAGCTGGTCAAACCTACTAAAGGGTGTTGAGTGCCACTAAGATGGAAGATGACAGGAAGGAGCATAGCATTAGTGTTATGTTTAGGGTTACTGCAAAAAACATAACAGCTTGGAGCTTTTTTATGTCCTATACATGGCTAATAATACCTTCTGCAGCTGAGACTGACTGCCAACTCCCTCCTGTCACCCAGAGTGACCAGAACTGTGTTCTGTGAGGGGCAGGGTTCACTGGAAAGCTTAGGATGACAAGACAGACTGAAGTCTCTCCTTGCAATGGGGGACACTACAATAATGTGACTAGAAGAGCTGACTTAAACTTACTGCAAAGCATCCTTTATTCCACTATCTCTCTCTCTCTCTCTCTCTCTCTCTCTCTCTCTCTCTCTCTCTCTCTCTGTGTGTGTGTGTGTGTGTGTGTGTGTGTGTGTGTGTTGCTATCTATGCATTTTTTAGTACTACTGCTTAATTTAAAAATCTCTAAGAAATAAACCGTTGCTTAACTGGTTATCTTTGAAATATGATTTCTTTTTATTTTCTTCTTTTACTTAACTATATTTTCTTATATTTCTACAATAAATAAGTGCTACTTGGATAGAAAAAAAATTATATATAAAAGAAACACAGTAACTTCCAAATCAAATTTTCTGGATGAGCCAATGTCTACCCAAGGGGCACACTAGGGAATGGAGGGTGCTGCTGACTTCTTGCCCACTTGCCATCCTTTCTGGGTAAAAGTAAAGTCAAGAGCTGGACAGTGGGCTACTGGACAGCACTCCAGTTTCAGATCAATGTACATGGCACTTCGATCAGGAGAGTAGGTAATGGCTGGTCCCCTGGCCCCAGTATCACTTGGGCAGATATGCTGATCGCTGCAGCAGACAAGATGACATAAATAGGCTTTCCCATATCTTGCCAGCATTAAATTCAGCAGCAGCAGTCATTCTGCAGTGCTCTCCAGGCACTGGAGCAGGCTGGCTTTAAGCATTTCCACAAACCAAAATCTCATATCCTTTGTTCCTTCTCTTACCTCCACCAAGGGATACTTCTGTCTGGGGATTTACAGGGCAGCCAACTGGAGACAACAGTGGACCCACAATTTTGGATTATTTTCCTTATTGTGTCATTGCAAATTGCAGAGTCTTCCTGGGGCACAATAAAAAATGTAAACTGCTTTTCTTCCTAGTGTGGGGAAACTAAATTTCTGTGATTGAGACCAAGGAAACTTGATCTTAATAGATGTCCCCTTCCAATAGGTCTGTAGATGCCAGTGTCAAATGGACCAACCTACCCTCCCTCTAGCTGCAGCCAGCCAGACCAACCAGCTGCAAAAGTGCTCCCAGGAGGAGTGGGACTTCCTCCCATTGCTCTTCTTCTCTACCCTCCCTCTGCAACATTCCCAGTTGGTCAGAACAACTCACCACCAGCCTCCACAACAGCAGAAGCTTCCCAAGCCAGCCCCTTTAGACCTGGCACCAGCCAAATCACCATTCATGCACGTCACCACATTAGCCCACTAATAACATTGCCCTCTCTCTCAAAAGCTGGGAGATCTTTACGGCTCTTTAGTCTTCTAAGATCTTATAAGCTCATTGCTAAGCTAAGGTGGCATGTTTGCTATAGCCATCCTAATACCTGGGTCAAGTTGGCAGGGGGTTAATCTTCCTACAGACACAAGGGAAAGTGAAGGGAACCAACATTTGTTGATAAACTTGGCTGGGTGTGGTGGCTCATGCCTGTAATCCTAGCACTTTGGGAGGCTGAGGCAGGAGAATCATTTGAGGCCAGGAGTTTGAGACCAATTCCTTATAATATATGCCATGTTTTATTTTACATTTATTTATATATTTTTGTTTTATACTTTTATATATAAGCTTATAACTCTTGCTTATAATGTATACAATATAGCAGGTCCTCAAAAAATGTCATTTCATTTCATGTTGTTTTGTTACGATGTTCATGAGAAAAAAATCAATTCCTGGCCAAGGTTACTGTATGGAGTTTGCACATTTTCCCCACATCTGCGTGGGGTTTTCTCTGGATACTCAGGTTTCCTCCCACACCCCACAGATGTGCACATTAGGTGAACTGGCATGTCTTGATTGTCCCAGTGTGAGTGTAAACATGCCAAAGGAACTTAACTCTTATTTATATCAATTAGCATATAGTAAAATTGGTTGTTATACGTATTTTTACCTAAAGTCGCAGTTTCCAAGAACCTACCAACAACTTTAAGTGAAGGTTTCCTGTTTATACATTTTATTTTATTCATATGAAATAAAAAAAACCATAAACATTATAATGTTTCTTTGGAGAACCCTAATACAGATAGGCGTATGTAACAGTAGGTTGAACTAAATGAAGCTGACATTTCAGAAATTTCTTGGTATAATATCAACTGGAGGAAGGAATCCAAAGACATAGATGGAAGCCAGCTATAACAAGTTTGTTTTCCAGGTAGTGCTTCCAGAAATTTTGAGGTTGATATTTGTTACGGGTTTTGAGACTGAAGGACATCACAGCAGAGCAGAATCATTTGGAACAGGGGTGGGCGATTAATGAGATTAATGAGATGAAACAAAATTCTAGCAAGTGCTCAAAAAGTCCTAAAAGAGATACATAAAATAATTGGGGTATTTCTTTTAGAGAAGAGTTGTAGCATTTATTCTAGTCCAAGAAGCAATGAGAAAACAAGCCTAATTGCAATATACAATCGACCTTTTCACAGTTGCTACTTGAGCTTTACCCTCCAAACTTATTTTACATCCCTATCAGTAAACTTGATGACAACGACTGGAAAATACCTAGCTCCTTCTAATCCTAAAATTATTCAGGGATCTAACTCAGAATTTTCTTCATGGTTATCCCATTACCAGGTTCCATCAGATTCTGGGCAGTGGAAGGAAGCCACTCAACTCAGTAAGGCTCAACTCATTTCAGGTGAGCAGCCCTGGAGCTAGCCCTGTTCTAGGTTTATTAGAAAAGAGGGAAGAAAAACAATACTCCTGCCTGCCTCTAACTGGGGAGAACCAGTCTGGCCCTCTACAATGCCTACATTGAGGAAGGAGGAAATATCTACTCACTTTGAGAGTTCTCCCCACTTAATCTGTAGAAACATTTGTGTGTGGAACACTAGTGCTATTGGGGCACAGGGCAATCTTCTAGATACTCTTCGAAGGTATGGGCTTAGAAATGGAAGAGCGCGAAGGACAGATCAAGGCCTCATAAGTGAAGGGAACTTAGAAACTCCCTGAGTATCAGGGCTCAGCTTCTCTTCAGTGCTCTTCCATTGATCAATTAGGAAATAAGAAATTCTGCGCTGTGAGGTCCTCCAATCTCAAAACCCATGGCAAATAAAATTGTTCAATTAAGAAACAAGGAAATATTGGCAGTAGTGGGAAACTGCCAGGGGAGAGGGTACCTGCGTAATGAACGTTTGTATACCTAACCCTGAATTGTACCCCACATATTTAAAATTGAAAATTTAAAAAAAAAAAAGGAATTTAAGTATCATCATCTAGTCTCTAAAGTGGTGGAAGAACAGGATCTCTAAGGGGCTTAAGGACACACAAATTGTATATATCTAAACTAGAAATTGAATCACTTTTTTAAAAATTCCCTACAGTCTATAATACAAAATAACCTGAAGTATCAACCACTCCCCACTTTCCCACCCCCACTGCGACAGACCTTAGCAATAATCTGCCAGAAATACTGTCCTCTCCTCTTCAAAGCCTAGCTCAATGCTGTTCCCTTTTAATGCCTCTAATCTCTTTCAGGATCAGTCTCTCCCTTGGCTCTCCAACTTCTCCTGCATTGGATATTACATACTGCCTTTTGTTAGAGTCATTGGTATCTACCTGCCCTTGCCTTTAACATTTCCAAGGTCCAGGTCTTATTCCCATCTCCCTCCTAGAATTCAGTTTCTTGCATAGATGTCTTCAGCAAGTTATGATATATAGTGCTTGATAGAATGTGTCAAAGCTCACAACTTACCTCAGTTAATCCTCCGAATTCTGAGGAGAAAGCTGGCATGGATTGTTTTTGTCCATATCACAAATAAAGAAAACTTAAGACTCTGCGTGGATACATAACACGTCCAAGGTCACAAATTCCAGTTACTAAGTGGTAGAGTTAGGTTCTGCCATATTTATAGGCTGAAAATAAATTCCAGTCTATGTTTGAGACACTCCTGAAAGAATCTGGATTTCAAATGTGAGATCCAACAGTACCCACTAACTGATAGATTACAGCCTATAATGTCAAGTTTATTATTTCCAAGACAAGAACTGTGCTTTAGGAGAATCAAACTGACAGAATTCTGGCTCGAAAAGAGACAAGGTCCCTACGGAGGCAGGAGACTAGTGTCCCTGTTTCTCCTGGCCTGAAAATGCTCCTTCCACTTCGCAGATCTGCAACAGGAAGGGCCGGTGGGGAGGTTGGAGGGACAGGATGACAGACCCGGGGGCGGGGATTTGGCCGGACAGAGCACAAGGGAGTACGACCCCCCCACCATGTCCTCCCAGCAGATCTTTAGGGTAGAACCCCTGGGGAAGGAAGCATGGAAAGTCCAGGTGGTACTGGGCCGTCGCCGATGCGCCGGCGTCCCCAGCAGGTCACCGCCGCTCTCTGGGCCAGTCTCTCCATCTGTATCGAAAGGGAGGATCAATTCCAGTGCCAACGGCCGGCGGGGGCAGCCCAGGTCGCAGCTATCACTCTTGGGTCCCTTGGCACGGCCACCAGCTTCCTAGCCCGGTCGCCGCCCCACCAGCAGTCGCCCAAGACGAGTCCTGAACAGAAAGAGGGCCATAAGCGGGTTCCCCCAGCCGTCTTCGCGCGCTTCAACAACTTCCCATTCCCTCTAGGAAGCTCGGAGGTCTGAGCGTCTCGGTGGTCTCCTCGCCTGAAGTAGGCTGTCTGCAGGGGTCCGAGACCCGAGGACAAAGAGAACCCTTCCCTTTTTCAGGCCGTCGTTGAACCTCCCTGCGCTCATAGCAGGATCTGGCATACTGTTAGCAGGAAGAAATGAGAGAGGAATTTAATAACAACAACAACAACAAAACCGAGGAATGCATGAGGGTCACAAAGAGCACCTTGCAACAGAAAGAAGAGGTGGGAAGATCTGAAGACCTGAATTCAAGCCCTAATTTACCCTTTTCAGCCAGCAAAATGTTACTCAGCTAGCCAAGCCTCAAGATCCTTATCTGCAAATGATCCTGTCTTACAGAGGCACCAGGAGTGGAAAGCAGATAAGCAGCTATAAGGGCTGTCCATGTGTCATTCCCTCTAAGCCCCACAATATAGGTAGCTGTCTTGGCAAATTTCTACAACCCAGACTGATCAGCTTCCTTCCCCGATTAAAAGTCTTCCACAGCAACCTGGAGCAAGGACGACACATTTCTTAGAGGCTAGATTAGGCTTTGTGCTGGATGCCAGGGAAGCAAAGGTGGCCTGAACAAAGGGAGTTCACATCCAAATAAGAAGACAGATACTAAAAAACCCAGCCAAGCCCAGAGTTGGGGACTCAACTGTGACTTGGGTGACATGGTGTCAGCCCACATGGGGCTTACAGTACAGTGGGGGAGGCCAGTTAGTAGACAGATGGCATTAACACAGCCAGGATATGGCAGGCCACCAAAGGAGCACAAAGGAAGAGGCACCAAATCTAGTTGGGGGTGCAGAAAAGGCTTCCTGGAGAAAGGTCTTCTTAGCAAAATTCTGAAGGATGAGTAGGAGCTTTCAAGGTGAAAGGAGGGTCTCTCCATTTTCCTACTTAGGGCTTGAACCCCATCCACTCCCACTCAAGCACAGTGGCTGGGGTTTTCTTCTCATATCATAGCAAACCCCTCACCCCCCTCCTCCTACCCCAATGTGTCTAGGGCCCCTTTTTAGGGTGTGTATGAGTACTCTGGCTGTTGAAAAGGGACTCCCACACAGATGATGTTAGAAGGTGTGAGCAGTTTGGGGGCAGAGACTCTCCATACCTAACTGTGCTCCTGTTTGTGGTCTTCTTAAATACAGAAAGTTCCTAGGGACACAATTCTCACAGCTACCCCTGCTCCAGACAGGACTGAACACGGGACGGGGCAATAGTGATGCAGAGCAGCACCATAAGTGCTATAGATATTTATTATTATTATTATTATTACTACATACAAACTTGGCAGACCTTAGCAATAATCTGGATACAGGGAACGAAGTGGGAGAAAACAAGGATGGTAAACATCTTTGGCGTAAATGCAAGACATATGCCCGCTCCCCCTCCCCTGCTATTGACTGTTTCTCTTATGAGAGAATGACCCCTACCCAGGGTCATCTGTGCCCAGTTGAAACGTCCTTGAAGATATACACATCTATGAACTCAAGGCAATTACTGAGGGTAAATATCTTTGTTTCTGCTTCTTTGCATGTAATGCTATTGCTGTGTCTTGCTCCCTTTCCCACACTGAAGATATATAATCTCTTCTCATATCTATTGGGATGCGGGGAGAGTTATACTGACCAGTCCACCATTGGTCCCCTCCAGTAAGTTTTTTTCTTTTTTTTTTTTTTTTGAGTTGAAGTCTCACTCTGTCACCCAGACTGGAGTGCAGTGGCCGCTCCCAGCCACCGCAGCCACCACAGCCTTGACCTGCTGGGCTCCGGCGATCCTTCCGCCTCAGCCTTCCGAGTAGCTGGAACTACAGGTGCACACTACCACACCTGGCTAATTTTTGATTTGTTGTAGAGATGAAGTCTCATCAAGTTGCCCAGGTAAGTCTCGAACCCGCGGGCTCAGGCAATCCACTCACCTCAGCCTCCCAAAGCGTGGGATTACAGGCTGAGCCACTGAGCCCGGCTAATAAACCCATTTCTTTATCAACCTGTCCTCTGGGTGATCTCTTCAAAATAGGTAAACATTATGAAGTAGGGTCGGAGTGCTTAATCCACAGACACCAACATGGAATTGTAATTAACAAAAATAGAGGTTTATTAGCCAGCCAGTGACCACTCGCTGGACATGCAAGTCCCAAGACAAAGGCCCCGCCTTGCAGCAGGGGCTGCCTTAAGTAGGACAACACCATATCCTGGCAAGGTTTAGTTTCTTGGCATTTTTTAAGCGGGCCAAACCACAGCATCCTGGTGGACTAGATAACAGTCAATCAAGCAACACCAGCAGGGTTTACAGAAGCAGAAGAAGCCAGTTAAGCAATCAAGCATAGCCAGCAGGTGCACTTTTGGGTTCCAAGAAGAACTTTTAATTGGATAAAAGGTCAGGGTACACATTTCAA